>JAXBDA010003218.1:0-36196 GCA_036023075.1 Gaultheria prostrata | reverse complement strand
ATTTTTAACAGAAGGGGTGAATTTGGGTAACGGTTATAGTTGAGGGGGTGTGTTTGGGTGTTTTTAAACGTGAGGGGGTCTCTGTGTCCCAGAGACATAGATGAGGGGGTCTCCGTGAAATTTCACCGAAGTTTAATGATGAGCTCCACCCTATTCTCTCGATCCTCAGAACGGACATTCAAGCTAAAAGAGAGAACTGTCAGGAATACAAACCTGCTAATTCTAATGAATGCCGGAACAGCCATCTTAAAACCACAAGGTCAAAAATAAAGAATGAAACCATTATCAATGAGGTTTCAAAGCCTCCAAATTCAAGCCCAGCACTCATATACATACGCTTGCACAAATGTGGAAGTTGAAACAAAAACTTTAGTGAACAGTACAATTGACATCACAAACAAGGCGCCAGAGCATTAAACACTAAGGGCAGTCATCTTGAAAGAAAATTTGCATAATAAGGATTGAGAAGTAAATTACACGTGCCCTCTCACAATGCTGGGAAGACACAAGGACATTCCTCGTTACATATCTACGATGCATAATAAACATAGCTTCGTTCAAAAGGTTCAAATACACCATCTGTCTTTTCCATTCATCCCCCAGGTACTTGGTTATCTGCATCAAAGGTCGAACTGACAAATATCAGAGGCGAGGCTAAAAATTAGAGAGTTAAATGTAGTACATAGGAAATTAAGACCACAGTGCCCGCCTGCATAATGTATTGAAATATAGTTTGACTCAGCTCACCATTAGATTGGTCGACGTGTACAAAAAAACTGGCCGCAACGATGAGATAGCTTAAAATAAGCATCAAGCCTTTGAAATAGTTTGATGTCCCTTCCTGTAATAATGGAAACAATGGTAACAAAGTTTTACTCTTCAAAAAAGCAGATTTTTAGTCTGGATAGGAACAAAAAGTTGAAATGATAACTCTTCTCCATGAAATTCATTCGGTTCCTTATATCCAGAAAATCAGGATAACAAAATAAAACAAAGAAGAATCCGTCATGGTTACATCAAAATCGCAGAAAAAAGGACAAATGGCAGTTGTTAAAATGCACTAAAGGGCTCCATAAGGTGTTTCCACAAGAACTATACATAGAGAGAGTACAATTGAGAATCAGTATGTGACACAAATAGATGGACCAACCTGCAGCATAAAGGCGACCACTAACACTGCGATAAAGAGTGTAGCCGTCTCAAAGAGTTGAAAGTTTAAGTCCATTGGCTTTCCCATGAACCAACCAACCACTACACAGAATGGAATCTGCATTTATGAATAGCAGGATTGGTAAGCCCTTATGCCGTATGCATGAACTTCTCCATTTTCCCACAAGAGAAATAATTACAATCTCTCGGTTGTGTCATAAAAAAAATAACACCAAGCACAGGGGTTTAAAGAAATTTGGTGAAAGACGTGTCAATAGTTTATTGTTGTTTCTCACAGACACATGAATTCAAAAAGAATGAGAAAGCCCTTCCAAGGTTAACATGCTGCAGTAAAAAATTGCAATAAGCATCAAGGTCTTACAACAAACATTGATATTTGCGTAGATGATCCAATTGCGACCCCCAGAGTGATGTCCTAGTAAACAATACAGTCAAATTAGCTGAATCACCACAAGTAAGAAACAGATGGTTAAAACGAATTCAATCACCCACAAGCTTGTCCTTCATTGCAAACATAATAGCACTTGCATGTTCTGCTGCATTCCCCACAATAGGAAGGAGGATGACACTAATAAAAGACACAGATATGTTCCATGAGTCGGACGCTCCCTGAAAAGTACAACAAAATTCAAAACAATGAAACCATCAACTGCTAATGCAAATTGACTGTCAGCTCAATTCTCTGATCCAGAAGGGGGCAATATCCTCAAAGTAAAGCACTTATAATCCTCAAAGTAAAGCTTACATAAACCACCCATTTGACACAACCAATAACACAACAAATGTAAACCACCCATTTTGGAGTCCCATGCAAATAATCGCAGCCATTCAACATGTTTTTAAGAGTACCCGTAAAAAATAAATTCATTCAGATATCGGTAAGGGCTTGATCGGTACTTGTCTCTAAATTTGACACGATAAAAACTGAATAAATCGATCAAGTTGATCAAGCTCTTACCGATATCCGAACGAGTTGATCTTTTAAGGGTATTCTTAAAGACATACTTTAAACAAATTGAACAGCTTCGATCATGGGCGTGGGGCTCCAATTATTGTTGTGTAAAATGTTGTGTGAGGGGACCGGCCCCTACTTATGTATATATGTAGACCTTTACTTGTTTATCAGCGGCATAAAAGAGAGCTTGGCAATTCCTACCATAAGGAAGGCTGCTAAATTCTAAGTTCAGAGCAAAATCCAAGACCAGAAGTCGATGTGACATTAAACTATACATTCAAATCATAACTAATGAGGCAGGGCTTTCACGCAACCTGAACTGAAGCCAGTTTGCTAGCATAATCACTGATTTTGAATCCCTACATATCCTCAAGTTTTTTTTAATGAAAAAGAAGTTTACTAATCCTATTTTGCAGGATTAGGGTGGAGTGATACCAAAGCTGTACACTTCATATTTTGGTTGCTTCAGATAGTCACATATATTTTCTTGATCCTCGACTAACAAAGGAGAGTGGGCCCACCACTGAATTTTGTAACGAGGACCAGTGTATTCATTGCGAGGGCTTGGTATATATCTACATGGCAATGCCACTTTCAAGATTCTTGCAGAACTCTCAAATAATGCTTCTCTTTAGCAATAGATGAAAACCTCTAAAGTTGGGAAAGAAAAAAAAAAATCCTTAATGTTTATCTCCATTTTTAAGTAGTGTAACAACTGTAAAACCATGAATGAAATGAACGTAGTGCGGAAATCCAGCCAAACAAAACAAAATAAAAAAAGTGACTAAATCCATCCTTAAATTTAAATTATACAAGTTTCTCATTCAGAATGACTCTAATTACCAAGTGCAAGGACCTTAAAACATCGAAGGGCCAAGGGCCTATGAAACTAGTAGCCAAGCGTACAGACCGCAAGACTCAACGTATATTTCCGATTCCATGGCCGATGGAAATTCCATATAATTGGCTCCAGTGTGGGCATATGACAACAACATACAAGTTCACCATGCAGAATGAGCTGTTGATTGAAAAGAATGCCAGCCATAAACCAAGACAGATGCTTTAGAATCACTTCCAAGGTTTCATGAAATTAGAAGAATTTCAAAAAAAAATTTGGTAATGCTAAATGGTGCATTTAAGCTAACAATGTTATAAGAGTTTCCCTAAATCACGGCGATGAACGGAGAAGTAGATCTCGCCTGTAAAGTATCAACAAGGTATCCAGATAGTACAGACACCCACAAAGTCAGAATAGAAAGCCACCCAATTGCTTCCCATTGAGTGATATCAGCAACCTCTTCTTCAACAGCTGTACTGTTTCTTTCCTGCAACAATACCAAGACAGGTAACGAGGAGAAATAAACTTTTTACCCCACAAAAAAAGAGGAGAAATTAAATTCATTGTTCTGTCGAATATGGTTCATTGGTTCTCAATGGTTAAGATCATTACCAAACCTATTTTGCCTTTCACAAAAATAAAACGATAAGTTGGCTTTCAAGCCCCAACAGCGATATAAGTCAACTCATGGCACAAAATACTGCAACATAAGAATATGTATGTTGTGGAATTCAAGCATTTCACGTTAATGGATAAGAGAAGGAGAAACCCAACTTGCTAAATAAAACAAGAAATGTGCAGCAACCATGAGAAACCCAACGTGCTAAATAAAACAAGAAATGTGCAGCAACCATGACTTTGCAGATCCTCTGTCCCAATTTGTTTGCTCAGTACCAGGAATCCCCCAATTTACTGGGTCAGATTCAAAGGTTTTAAAAGTGCACAGTTTTCCAATCTTACCCTTCAAAGCTTGGATGGGAAATGAATTTAGCACTCCCCTTTTATAAATAGGCAAACAAATGAAGTTCAAATTGACAAAAGGGTGCAAAATTCACGCCAAAAAAATTGCCCCAGAAATTTTGCCCGAAAAATTTGTCTCCATTCAAAACACAATTCCAAAAAATTCTATCATAATTTTGGTGTCCACAAATTTTGGCTCCAATTCAAACTAATCCAACTTTTTGAACCAAAATTTTGGCTCCAACAAAAACTTTCACAAAATGGGTCTCCAATTTAGACTTCTTTATGGCTTATAAAGAGAAGAGACTGTTTTTTACTCATATTTTGTTTGAACGGAAAAAATTGAACCTCATGCTTTTTTTTTTTTTGGATGTTCAATTGGATAGGTCAAACCTTATAAAATTGTTGGGAATTCAATGTAGTGATTTACTTTTTGTATGTTTTGTGCTAATTCAAAGTAATTTCCTCATGCTTTTTTTGTTTGAACGGAAAAAATTGAACCTCATGCTCTCTTTTTTTCATTTGGATGTTCAATTGAATAGGTCAAACCTTATAAAATTGTTGGGAATTCAATGTAGTGATTTACTTTTTGTATGTTTTGTGCTAATTCAAAGTAATTTCCTCAATGCAAAAGTAAAAATGATTGAAAAGTAGGGAAAATGGTAGAATTGGGAGTTTGTCAAATCTGAACCTCATGCTCTCTTTTCTTCGTTTGGATGTTCAATTGAATAGGTCAAACCTTATAAAATTGTTGGGAATTCAATGTCGTGATTTACTTTTTGTATGTTTTGTGCTAATTCAAAGTAATTTCCTCAATGCAAAAGTAAAAATGATTGAAAAGTAGGGAAAATGGTAGAATTGGGAGTTTGTCAAATCTGAACCTCATGCTCTCTTTTCTTCGTTTGGATGTTCAATTGAATAGGTCAAACCTTATAAAATTGTTGGGAATTCAATGTCGTGATTTACTTTTTGTATGTTTTGTGCTAATTCAAAGTAATTTCCTCAATGCAAAAGTAAAAATGATTGAAAAGTAGTGAAAATGGTAGAATTGGGAGTTTGTCAAATCTGAACCTCATGCTCTCTTTTCTTCGTTTGGATGTTCAATTGAATAGGTCAAACCTTATAAAATTGTTGGGAATTCAATGTCGTGATTTACTTTTTGTATGTTTTGTGCTAATTCAAAGTAATTTCCTCAATGCAAAAGTAAAAATGATTGAAAAGTAGTGAAAATGGTAGAATTGGGAGTTTGTCAAATCTGTATAGCCAATTCAGGAAAGTGAGCAAACAATTTGGGACAGCCCAAAAAAGAATACTAAGCAAACAAATTGGGACGGACCGAGTAAAATAATTGCATGCCAGATCATCGAATGAGACTCAGGTAAAGAACTTACTTCAACAGGACCGTCATCCGCAGGATCATTAAATTTGTGCTGACTTCTCAGCTGAAAGAAAAGGTAGCTTGCATATGCCACCAGCATTACACAGCTGCTAAATCTAGAAAGAGCTAACTCTGATTTTCCAAAGTGGACCTCTGTGTGTGTGAAATGAAGTACCGCTGGAAGCAATATTCCCATAACAGCCATCAACAACAATCCTGAGCTCACCACAGCAGCTGCCTGTTTTGAAACATTTTAGGAGAAATCAGCTTTCCTTCTATCTTTATCCCTCTTCACATATATACATGCACACATGTATACAGACATAAACATATACACACAGATACGTAAATCCGCGGATTGTCTAGAATAGGTACTGATAGGGAGCCTTTCATGGCTGTCCCCATATAACAAGATGAAATAATTTTGAACTATACATAATTCATATAGTATTTCCGGGGATATGTACAATCCAATTATCGTCATCTACCTTATTGAAACGCTGCACTTTCTTGTTATGAATGATCCCACCAGTGAAAAAGGCACATCCCAGCACTAATAGCATATTCGACAAGATGGAGCCAAGTAATGACTGCTGAACAACCCTAATCATCCCATGCTTCAGAGCGTATATTGATATAATCATTTCAGTCGCATTGCCAAATGTAGCATTTAGAAGGCCCCCAACTGCAGATTCAACCAAAAACATACATCATGTTACAGACAACCAGATCAAAGTAAATAAAAAGATGAGAAGAACTTCTATTTCTCATTAGTTGTTCGATGAAAATGTTCAATGAGCCGGCCATTTTTCCTTTCAGTATCTTAGGGTCACCTGCACCCATGGACACACGCCAAAATGTAAACATGTATTGTATTCGAAACCAATTTTTATAATTCTGTGATTCAATGAGTCGAGGAAAATTAAGGCATGAACAAGACACAAGCTCAAACTTCTCTACTTTTAAAAGACATTGCTAATAAAGGCATATAGTTCGTACCTGCACATTACGATTCTATTCTAGGTTTTTACTTTATTTTGACGCAGGGGGTGGGTGTAATACCCTTGATCCTTAATCATGATTTTAAATATGATAATGTGTCCGGTTAGATAGTCTAGCTAAACTGTGTTTAATTGCGCATATGTGTTTGAATGTCATTAGTTAGCACACGTAATACACGGGCACGCGCATGCACCGAATCATTTTCCGTAGCCTAATAAAACAAGAGGGGGAGTATATAGGCCTAACCACACCAGATAATTTTCCCTAGGTAGAAGAGTACGAAAACTTCTATGTACTTCTTGTCCTGATTACCACTGTTTGTGTGTGTGTGTGTGTGTGTGTGTGAGAGAGAGAGAGAGAGAGAGGAAGAAGAAGAAGAAGAAGAAGAAGAAGAAGAAGAAGAAAAGGGGGAACTCAAGGAGAAGGGTTGCATAACTTGGATTGAAGCTTGGCTAGATCATTTTTGTTGTGTGGAATTCCTTGCTTCATATAATTTAATTTCAACTTGGTAGCTTGAGGATCCATGTGCTCATTATTGAGATCCTCTGGACCATGAATGAAGGAAGCATGGTAATGAGCACATAAATTAATTTGGGTCTCTAGGCCTAACCTCCCTGATGCCTCTCGGCTTTGATTTGAGGGTATGGTTCTACAACAAAACGTCCCTGTAGCTCCTTGGTTCTTGGAGGTTTAGGGGGGGCCACTTTTTCAGTAGTACTCTGAGAGCAGCCACTTTGTGCATATTGCCAAAGGTTAGGTCTGTCTCCAATCGTCCCCCGCCCTAACCCCCAATGATTAGGGACTAGATGGGTTCTGTTATTGTTGTGTTATTGTTGTTGGTAGCTTGAGGATCCATGGAATCGAAGAAGGGGTTGAGTTTGTGTAGGAACTCAAGAACTTGGTGTTGAATCCTTGATTTTTGGGTGTTTTAATCTTGTTTTGAACCATGATTTCTTGGTATTTAGAGTAGTTTATGTTATACACATGTTTAAGCATGAGTTTCCCATGTTTTGAGTGAGTTAGGAGGTGATTGGGTGGATTTTTTGAGCTAGGATCGAACCTGTCATTTTCCCATATTTTCCAGGTGCTACCGGTAGGGGGTTTTGACCCTACCGGTAGGGAGTGGTCAGTGGAGTTTTGGCACCGATAGGAGGTTTTTGGCCCTACCGATAAGAGCCGTGTAATTTTTAGATTTTTCCCCACACTTCACGTCTGACCTTGCACACTTTTAGGACTTCATATTAGACATGTTTGGACTTATTTGGCATCTCCTAATCATATTTTCGTCATTCATTTGTTATAGGAGGTTTGGTTGATCACGTGGACTGAGGTGAGTGATTAATACCCAAGCTATACAGTTTTAAACGTGTTTAATCTTCCAATGTGAAAGCTATGTTTTATCTACATGATTTGCTCAATGATATGAACTTCATGGACATTAAATGAAAGGTGGATATATTTTGTTATCTATTAATGGCATCCCTTATGTCCCAGCTTGCTAGGGGACAGTGCTAAAAGGCTAGCAAAATATGTTTGTGATATATTGTGGGATAATGTGTAGACATCTAACTTATCCGCACCGGGGACGCCTGTGATACAATACAAATCGGAGAGGGATGTGCATTATAAATTATCTTCTGAACTATGAATTCCTTTTGGGTTATGCGAAGCCTGAGTTGATTCCCTTTTGAAACCTGTTTTGATACTGCCCATGGAAAGCATGTGGCTTGTTTAATAATTATCCAAACGAGTTTTGGCTTATGTTATTTTTCACCTTTCAGGCAATGAGGAGTAGGATGCCATGGTAACATCTGTGTGGAGTCAAGACTTGTGGATATGTTGTAGATAGGATGTAGATAGGGTGTTGTACTTTTGACTTATGTATCTATCAGTAGTTTGTGAACTTGTAATATAAGCACCTCTCTAAAATGTACTCTATGTTTTTGAGATCCTAATGTAAAGACACGTTATGGTTTTTATATGTTAATACAAGTTTGACTTCCGCTCTTTAGCTCTTGAGTCCCATTTGGTCACTTGCTTATAAGGTATTTAATGCTATGAAATGGCATTAGTGATGGTGTCACTGGCACTTTGTTATGATTTAGAAATACAAGGACGGGTTAGGGTCATGACAGTAGGGTCCAGGGTGCAACTCTAAGCAATTGGATCAAACTATAGCATCAAGACATCAAGGTTCTTATATTTAGCATTCTTGTTTTGCAGATCTGTTTTTGCAGAATAAGTCCCCAAGTAAAATCCAGAAAATACCTGTAGGTCCTGTAAAGAACGCTAGCTGCCTGCACAATAGTGGTAAATGAGAAGTATATTAGTTGAAGTGAAAGGAGAGTTAACACCACCAATAATAGCCAAGAAATAACATGAGAAGCCAAAACTTACTCAGTTAAATAACCCAAACGCTCTGCTAAAGGTGCAATACCTAACAAACTGAACAAGAAAACCCATCCCTGCAATATAACAACCATCAAATAACTAAAATCAAGAGGAAGGACATCACAAATCAAACAATTTTTAACATCATTAGTTAATTACTTAGGAAAACTGACATTTGGATATCACACCACTTCCTCGATGACCATACATTACCTCAGGGGTCATCAATTTCCATTCCAAATGAAAAAGGGCTAAAAATTATGAAGGTTCCACATCCCTCAACTAAAGCAGTAAAGTGAATGAGAAAACAATGAGTGAAGTCCGTACTTCTTACATGGTTTCCAGTAAGATAGTGCAGCGAGATTGCAAGGGGACCAAAAGGAAGCAACATGTTAATCTTTGCTTTTATTAAGACAATGTAAATACTCCTAAGAGGTCTGAAGCGCATCTGCTCAACCCATGAAACGGAAGGAATCGCTTGTGACGCAACATGGGATGCCTCAAAATCAAAAGTGTGAGCTTTACTCGTAGTGTGTGATGAGTTGAAGGGGATCTCCTCATCAGACTTGAGGTCTATCGTCTCCTCCACGTGTCCCATCTGCATACATTGATAACTACTAGTCATCCACCCAAGCAGTCATATACAGCAATGCAAGCTCAACACAGGACCTATTTACACTGTTTAATCAATGTCCGTTAGATCACGAACCTACGAGAATGCAGGTAATTGACATAACATAAAAATTAAATTCAACTCAAATTACACCTGTTTGGAATCGTTTCACAGTCCTAAGTTTGTCACTCACTCAACAAAACAAATCTCAAAATTGTAAATGCAGAACAGCTGTATGTCAAGTTGGGTAAGCTGCCAACTTTGCAATAGATACTGTCATGGAACATGCCATGTTTTCTCCCCAACAAAGGAAAGGATAGTTGCAAATCTAATGTATGGTCAACCACACAAACAAGGCAAAATTTCGGTTGCATGCTACCTCCTTGCCATTTGTTTCAAAGAACATGTGATGTGAACCGAAATAGATGAGCTAAGTCCATCTTGAAGGATGAAAGTACAACTGCATCCTATCTCCGATCTCGTATGACAATGCAACTCAGATATGACTAGAATGCAAAATAAATCAATCTTGCAAATTACCCTCTTCCACACTTCCAAAGAATTTTTCAATACTCACATAATTTGCACAGTCATCCTACATGGTTGTGCTTCAATTGGCGTTTCATTACCATCACGACCTAGGGCTAGGATAGTCAAATAATTCCAAGATTTCTAAAAAAAAAAAAAAAAAAAGCAGGCAATTGATATTTTAAAGTATCCAATACTAACAAATAAGTGGTGATTGTGAAGTCACCATATGAAATTGGCATTAGGTCAAGAACGGCCTGAAAATCTTGTAAGTTCCAGCATGATGTTTTTGTGATAAGGAAAAATGACTGACCGAGAAAGAAGTTTCAAGAGACGATGAGTTCACTTCCGCCGTCTCAAGAAAAGTTTTAACAGCAAGTATAACTAGTTATGAAGAGCTGTTTCGCTGAAACAAATTTCCAAAGCCTGTTCGGGTATCAAAGATGAGCTTTGCTGTAAATTCCAGCATTTAAAATCAATTTCATTAGCTGCACATAAGTGTAAGTCCAAATACACTATATGGAATGGAGGCTAAAAAACGACAGTTGAACGGCAAAGAAAGAGCAAATGCACGAGCAATTTGAAGCAACAAAACGTGATATTAGTCAAACAATTGAGATCAGCTCACCGGATGATAAAAAAGAAGAAGAAGAAGAAGAAAGTAATAATCAACAATTAACATCAGAGTAGAATCGAAGTAGAAGATGTCACAAATATTAGCACACTGATCAATGATACACGCGCACATTCAAAAGTCATTACAAGTGAAGAAACATATGAAAGAACAATGATAGATTAGAAGAAAATACGGTGAGAATCGAAGTGGGAGTTATTACCTAGAATTACAACAAGTTGTTAATTCGATCCAAAAAAAGGTTGCACTTTTTGAAGTGATTCGGCCTGTCGGGAAGGAGTATAATAAACCTAAACCAGGAATTTTGCAGAATATACCTGGCCTGGGCTGGCAGTTGAGAAATACTACTACAACAAAAGCAAAAGCGAGATTGGGTTCTAAGAATTATACTGCGTCGGGGAAGGTTCAGCGAAGTAGAGGGTTTTGGTGGGTATTGTATGACAGTATGAGATAGGAGTACTAATCAACTGCTGTCGCTTTAAAACCTAGTAGGAGTAAATTATAGGGAGGGGCGGGATGCTAATTTGGACAAAGAAAGATATGCAGAGCTGGTCAGTGGTCCACCATCGAGTCCACTATTCTTACCCCAAAAACAAAAAAAAAATATCTGAATCGGGTCGGGGAATAAACGTTTTCTTGGTTACTCTTCCAATTATAATCAAAACAAATTTGTGATGGAGGAGTAAGAGTAAAAAATGGGAACATCACTAATCCAATTATTCTACTCCAATATATATACTACTAGTACGTACTCAATAATTTTCTTTCATGGGCTCAGTTTTGTCATGGGTCCGATTGGGCTTGTGCCGAGCGAGCCTATTGAGGTCTCACAAACAAAGAGAAGAACGCTAGCTTATTGGGTTTAGACATATAGCCTATTGACCTCTCACAAATCACGTACTGGACCCAAAAGTGCCATCCTAGTACTATTAGTATTAGGTAACTTATCCATAAATTATGAATGGTGGTGATGATTGATGAGTACTGAATGATTCTTCTCATTCGGAGTCTTTTTGGGATAAAAGGGACTAGTATCTTTTACACTCATAAATTACAAAATGTTAAATGTCATATCAAGTTAAATCTATCACTGTAAAGTCTAAAATGCAGTTCAAATACTTGTTTAATTGGATTAATGGTATCGGTATATCATTTTTTGCAACGTCTAAATTGACGGAAAGAAAGGTAATTAGAGCAACAACCTAGCCTAAACATGACCGTAGTCATCTCTAAAGTACGTGTCGTATCTTTTAGCAGGTTGTTTTTTTTTTTTTTTTTTGATCTGGTCTTAGCTGGTTGTTTGAAACTTGAGACCAACATAGTTCACATCTGCAATGTTCTACAACGTACTCTCTTTCTCTATCCTAGTACTCTATGTTGTCTCTTTCAACGCGGGTTTGTATGTAGTGGCCCTTTTCACAAAAGCCTAATCCACTCATTACACTTTCGGTTTGGTTGGAACAAAATACTCACATAGGCGTACCATATTCATTAGTATATACGAAGTCCCCTCAACATTATTTTATATCGGCAACCTCTCAGCATCTATTAGACCATCTGTAATGGTTTGATATACTTTTTCAAAGTTAAAAGACATGCATTTATTTGGGTTTTTGCAATACAATAAGATTTTGTTTCGCATGTGCTAAAATGGATAAACTTGATTGATTTTATGAAATTTCTCATTTTATCCCATGTGCTATAAAATGAGAAATCTCATAGAATCAGGGAGTGTTTGAGAGTCTATTTTTTAGCTTTTCATTTTTACTCCCTTCGTCCCACATTGATAGTCCACTACAAAATTACGTGCAATTTTCAAACTAAAAAATAATGTATTTATCGGAAAAAAATTTAAATTTCTTTTGCACCGTATAAAAGTTTTCAATGAGATCTATCAAACAAGATCCATAATGCATATTTTTTGAGGTTCACATTAAAAGATAGAAGCCGTTGAAAATGACACGCAATCCCAAAATGGATTAAATCCATTTTGGGACGGAGGGAGTAATTTTTTGGCTTTTTGGATTATGGTTAGAATGTGTGTTTGAATTTGGGAAGAGTGTTAGGGAGAAATGTGCAGAATATATTTTGCAAGTGGAGAATGTGAAATAGCTCAGAACCTCTTTTTGACTTCTCTTCTCTAAAGTGAAAAATGAAAAATGAGTTCTCTTAAAACTCATTTTGGTTCACATCACCCAAACACCCAAAAATAGGGGGAAAAAAAACCATTAATGAGAATGCAAAAAAGAGGAGGTCAGGGGGTGTTTGAGAACCTACTTTTTAGCTTCTTCTTCTTCAATTTCATCTTCATTTCTAGCCACTATATCATTCCCCATGTTTTCCTCATTCTTTAATTTAACCGATTCGTCAAAAATTTCAACCTTTCTGCAACACCCAAACTGGAAAAACCCGACCCATTTTGCTCAAAATGATTTGGGTTTGATTCGTCTGACAAAATCTGTGCATAACAGAGTGGTCTTGACCCACAAGCAGGGACGGGGGAAATGGGTCGGGTTTTTCTGGCCCGTTTGGCGAATATGGGTTGGTGGAGTCTGACTTGGCGCGAGTGGTCTCAAGACTCTCAACCGTTGGTGTGTTTTTCTTGCAAATGAACCCATAATCTTGGGGTCCAGCAATCTTTGCAAAGGAGAAATCTGGATCCAGAGCTGCTATGGGTACAGGTTCTCAGTTTGCGCCCGTCCATTTTTGTGCTTTCATTCCGGATCTCACAAAACAATTCTGGGCCAAAAGACTGAAACCCTTAAAAAAATAGCATGTTAATGGAGGAAAGAGAGGGAAAGAAAATAGGGTTAGGTTATACACACAGAGAGAGAGGCTACATTAGACACCTTTCCCTCCAAAAATCCAACTTAACGTGTTATTTTTACCGTCACAAGCCACATCAGCAAATCCGTTAGCCATTTGACGGAATGGAGATGGTGGGGGGTGATTTGAATAACTGAGTGAAAGTTCAGGAGTGCAATTGAAATTTAGTGAAATTCAGGAGTGTTTGAGATATTGAGTGTAAAGTTTAGGGATGTTTGAAATTTTCCCTTCTTTTTTTCAAATAATAACTTGTCATTCTAGAAGCTCTTCTAGTTTCAAATCATACATGCACGCTTTCTTAGTGGGTTACTGCGACAAGCTATTGTCCTATGGAAGTCAGCGAAATTGAATAACTTGGAAATATAGAAAATGTTAGGCAACTCCAGAAGTTTTTCTTATTGGCAACCAAAATATGCACCTTTCTGGGTTCTTCTGTTGTTACATAAGTTGAACAGAGTTTCAATGTTTGTTTGTTTTACCCAAGCTCTTTTATAAACTGAGCAACATTGTTCCAAAACATTCAACCTATGAAAAAAGGTTGACAAGAGAACTATTGATTGTTTAATCAAGATTATAAACTATTACCATAATCTTTTTCTAACTTGGAATGAATATTGTAACATCACTGGAATGCAAGTTAAAACCAGAGATATACGGTTTTAGGTTGAGTTTCCACTACAAATACCATCTCCCCACTGTAGTCAACAATTGTTGTTTCAGCTAAATGGTATTTGTGTGATGTATATGAGGAAAATGACTTGTGAAAAATACCGAAAATACCGTCGAGAATATTGAAAATACCATAGTGGAAACTTAGCCTGCACAACTCTTTTCTACTCCCTCCGTCCCTTTTATAGTGTGTACATTTCCATTTTGGGATGTCCCTTAATAAGTGTGTGTTTTGAAAAGTTAGTGGATACATTTCCTATTTTGCCCTTAAAAGTATATTCCTTTTTAAAAAGTTAGTGGATACTCTGATAAGGGTTAGTAATGGAAAGTAGATGTAAAATTTGTAAAAATTGATGTGAGAGAAAAATAGTTGGAATTCCCGGGTAACACACTTAAAAAGGGACGGAGGAAGTATCATTTTCGAGTGGTGATAGACTTTTTCTTTTTATCTTTTGATGATTTTGTTTTGATAACCGAATGTATGAGTTAGCTTGCATGCACCTCGACTAAGAGTCCTTCTATTGTCAGCTCAATGGACTGTCAATAAGGTAATAAAAAGACCAAAAAAAAAAACCACGCACTCAAATGCTTTTTTTTTTACTTTTATATAAAAAAAAATTTATATACTTTCACATATTTTTATACATTTTTAAACCTTAATGACAACTCAATTAACTGATTTTAAAATTTTCATTTTCTGTTTTTTATAGTTGAGCATGTGAGAACGTCATTAGTGACATCAATATCCATTTACTTAAACTCAGAGCATCTGTGTCATGTAAGTATGTGACTACTGGGGGTAGCAACATGTTCATTCTGCCATTTGTCAATATAGGTACGGCCCTCTTTGTCTTTCTTTGGATCAAATTTTCAATGCGTTGTGCTACTAACTTGCTCTGAGTTCAGATACTGTTCTAGTTTGATTACCGTCGGCTTGCCATTCTTTTCAGGACGCTATTGGATCCAGGGCATCTATCTGTACCACTACTATCAACAAGAGAAAATTGAAGGAAAAGGGAAAATTTAAAAAAAAATCCCAAATTTTGCCCTGAATATCAAAAAACTTTTCAAACTTACAATTTTCTCAAGCGTACCCCCAACTTTCACTTCCGTTATTCAAACATACTCCCACCGTTTGGATCCATTACCTCACTAACAGAAAATACTGAGTTGGAACTTAACAGTGTCTAAAAAATGTTAGCAGAGAACAAATGTCCCAAAACGACGTCGTTTTGGGGTGGCTAAAAAAAATTTACTCCAAAAATCTGACTCTTTCATACCCTCATCTGTCTCGCCCAAAACCAACCCCTCCCATCCGCCTCTCCCCGCCACCCACCGCCACAACCACCACCACCTGCTCCGCCGGCAACTACGACGACATCCGGCAATTCACCACCGCCATCAACATTTCCCCAGAAGATAAAAATCAACCCACTTTGTTTTATTTCATTTTGCAGACACATTCTCTGTGTGTGTGTGTCCAATCCTTTTCTCTGGTCTAATCCCTCACGATTGAGGTTTTCAAAATTGGGAATTTTGAAAAATTCTCCCATATTCGGTGCACTTCCTGGCAGCGACTGGCGCGGTGGTCTACGATGGTGGTGACGGCGGTTTACATCAGTGGTGACGGTGGGTTTGCAAGCCAAGGTAAGGGTTTCTTGTTCCACCAGCTTTGAAGTCGAGTTTGGGGGTTTTCAAATTCTGGATTTTAGGGGTTGCAAAATTGGGATTTTGATTGTGGTTTGGGACTAGGGTTTGTGGTGTTGTTGGTGGCGCAGTGGAGGTGGCAGTTAGGGGTGGTTGACAGTGCTGATTGAGTGGTCTGTGGTGGTGATTGGTAGTGGTGGTGGAGGTCGATGGCGATGGTTTTTCCTGGGGAAGAAGATAGGTTTTTTTTTTTTGAAAAAAAGGCCCAAAACGACGTCTTTTTAGGCCACTTAATGGTTTTAGGGGTCCGTTAAGCTCCAGCTCAGCATCTTTAGTTAATGAGGTAACGGATCCAGACAGTGGGAGTATGTTTGAATAACGGAAGTGAAGTTGGAGAGTATGGTTGAGAAAATTGTAAGTTTGGGAAGTTTTTTGATATTTAGGACAAAGTTTGGGTAGTTTTTTGAAATTTTCCCAAAGGAAAAGGAAAAGGTTCAAATGCCTTTACCTTTGTCTATCTGAAACAAAATCTAAATTTCACTGACCTCCCTTGAGGTTTCTAACAACTTAAGTTACTTTTGAAACTATTACTAAGATTCCTCATTTCCGTTAACTAAATCACTGACGGTGTTAAATTTAGCTCTTAAAAGACAAAAATGACCTTGAAAATACATTAAACTCCTAGTCTTTTTTATTTATCCTCATCTTTAGTTCTTTTTTATTTACTACTAACAAAGATTAAGTATTGAAACATTGGACGAGTTACGAGTAATTTAGCTTAACTTATTTTGTTATTTGTTTTAATTTTTACTGAAGTTTTATTAATTTTGTATCAAACATTTTTAAAAGATTTAATTATCTTTTTTATAGAATTTTAAAAAGTATAAAATTAAGAACCAAAGTTTAAAAAAAATTCGCTAAAGATTATTTTTTAAATCCTTCATCCAATCAAAACACTTAAATCATGCTTTTTTTAAAATATTTAACTTACAAGTTCACATTGTATTTTGGTGTCACGTGATAAAATTATTTATTTTACTCAATCACATACTTCTTAATATTTTCTATTAAATAAAGTTGAACTAGAGATGAGGATAAAACAAAAACAAAACTTGGAGAAATAATGTATTATGGATAACATTTTTGTCTTTAAGAGTTAAATTTAATGTTGTTAGAGATTTAGGGGTTGTTCTCCAATGGATTTTATGAAGATTTGATAAAATCAAACCCTTGATTTTATCCATTCGTGAAAAGATTTGATAAAAATCTCACATTTTTGCATCATAAAATTCATTGGAGAACCAAGCCTTGGTTGACGGAAAGGGAAAGTCTTAGTAATACTAGTTTCAAAAGCAAGGGAGGGAAATGTAATTTCAGATACCTCAGGGGAGGTCAGTGAAATTTACCCTTTTTACATCGACATTTTGAAACTTTTGAAACGAAAACTTTACAGCCCGTTTGGATGGCGTATTGGTTTTGGAGGGATTAAATAGTAAGGCCCCGATTGGATGGATGATTATTTTCAGGGGATAAGTTATGGAGGGGGATAAGGTAAGAAGGGTATTATTTTTTGAAGGTTGGCCCACATTGATGCGATATTTATGGAGGGGGATAAAAAAAGTAGATGGTTTGGATGATGGATTAAATAGGGGATAACTTTTGACTTGGTTTGGATGTTTTATAAGTAAGAGGGGGTGGATGATGGAAAAGTTATCAAATGACTCTTTTGCCCTTGTGTTGTCTCAAACTTGATTATGCAGTAAATTAATTATATGATGGCAAAATCTAATCTGTTTAATTAATTTTAGACGATTTGAAGCTATAATAATTGATTTCATTGTATTTTTTAATTTATTTAAATGTAAAAAAATATTTTTTAAAAAATAAAGTATATTAGAATGGTTGGTTGTTATCCAATTTTATTTTTAGAATCGTCCATATCCAACTAATTTTTATTTTCACTATCCATTAGCCTATATTTGTTTCGTTTTTTTTATTTCGTATATTTGTTATGTAAATTACGAAAATAATGAAATGCATTGTAACTAACTTACTCTTTTTATTAATTGTTGATATAAAGTAATTAACTTACTCTTTTTATTAATTGTTGATATAAAATAATCAACTTACTCTTTTTATTTCGTATATTCGTTTGTATTCTATTTTATGATATTATTACATGTGTAGGCTCTTTCATAACCAAATATAATGATTTCACAAAATGTTCATTTGTAAGAGAGGAAAAAAAGAAAAGGAAAAAAAAGAAAAAAAAAACCACATCACATGGGTGTTAGGGGTGTACATGGTCCGGTTTGGACCGGTTTTGTAGAAATCCGGGGACCAAACCATATCTAACGGTTCCAAAGAATTGAGAATCATAACCAGACCGTTACACATATAGAACCAAACCACACCAAACCATTAGACCGGTCCGGTTTGGTCCGGTTACCAGTTCTAAACCATGTTAGCATTCAAAAATTGCTAAAAAAAATTGTCCACAAAATTGTTGCAACTCCTTCGTAAAACTACTACTATTAAACCAACCCATAAATAGATTAAGAAGTCCAGTAATAACTAAAACAAGTATTAAGATATTATTATATATTATTGTATAGATGGCAGATGCAACGTTAAAACTTAAAACTGACAAAATCATCAAGTGTGTGTGGGTATATAGGAGTGTATATATTATATTATAAGTATTCTACATATGTATATATATACGGACCGGTTCGGTTTAAACCACGGTTCCTAATTATGAAACCGGAGACCGAACCAAAATATCCGGTTCTCATTTTTTTAGAACCAGAACCAATCCATTAAACCATAGAACCAATCCAAATAGACCGGTTCGGTCTGGTTGGTCCGATTTCACGATTTTTTCAATTTTCTTGTACACCCCTAATGGGTGTGATCCCAACATTGTCAAAATGGAGATGTATTGGATAATTTCCAATTGTCTTTTAATAAACAAATACTTACTGTATTTCATTTACTCATTCTTCTTCTTCTAATCTCTCTCTCTCTCTCTCTCCCGACCAAGAACATCTAGGTCTCTCTCTCTCTCACACACACACACACACACACACACACATATCTCTCACCCGATCTCTGTATTATCAAAGAGTTGTACCAAAGATCAAATCCGATTTCGGGTTGGTTTGACTGGGTTTCATCTACTGGGTTTCCACGGGATAAATCAGCGACGGTGGTTCGTCGGGGTCAATCAACGGAGAAGGAAAAAGGGAGAGAGAATCAAAGAGAGGGACAGAGAAGGGGATAAAGAAGGTTGTCTTGGTCAGAAACCATCCCTTCTACAAGGGGATAACTTTTGGGCAAGGTAGAGACAACCCAAATTTTATCCGGGAGAAGAGCCTCTGAGCGTATAAGCTAAGGGGGCGTTTGAGAGCCTACTTTTCAGCTTTTTTATTTTTAACTTTTTGATTTTTTGGATTATGGTCAGAATGAGTTTTGAATTTATAAAGAGTATTTGAAAAAAATATACAGAATACATTTTGCAAGTGGAGAATGTGAGTGGAAAAGTTAAAAATTAGGTCCAGACCTCTTTTTCACTTCTGCTCTCCTTTGTGCAATTTGGAAAACATGTTTTCAAAGAATGAGTTTTGGGTTGGGTGTGCCAAACACCCAAAATAGGAAAAGTAGAAGTCAAAAATGCTAAAAATTGTCTCCCAAACAGTCTCTAAAAGAGGTGAAGGAAAATCAGGGACGGCAGTTGGGGTTGCCAACAAGGACATAAGGGTTAAGAGGGGGTGAAAAAATATGAGGGGTGATATCCCCCATCCAAACGGGGCCTAAGGGTGATAAAATAGTCAGGAGATTAAATAAGAAGGGTGGACCCACATTGATGTGACAGTTAAGAAGAGAGATTAAAGAATACATGGTTTAGATGAGGAATAAAAAAAGGGGAATAAGGAGGATGGATAATGTCAAAAGACTTTCTTGCCTTTGGCAATGCATATATTGAGTTATGTATTTATATAATTATTTAAAAACCAAAACTAATTAATTTTATGTAATATTAAACATTTAAATTGTAATATTTATTTTATTAAAAAATTAAAAATTATTTTTATTTGTATCTTATAATATTTATTTTAAGTTAATACATGAATTATAATTTCAAATTCTAAAGTATAATTTTTTTTAAAATTTTTTTTTGCATCGAATTAAAGATCTCTATTAGTAGTTTAATTTGGTGCAAAAAAAAATAATAAAAAATTATATGCTGAAGTACTGTATTTTTTTATCCGAAGGATATTGCAAAGCAACTCAACAAGCCAACAATATAAAAAAAATTTAAATTTTTTTGCATCGAATTAAAGATCTCTAATAGTAGTTTAATTTGGTGCAAACAAAAATTAAAAATTATGCACGGGAGTACTTTATTTTTTTATCCGAAGGAAATTGTATGAGGGTAGGGAGGTAAAATGGGGGGATGAGGGGGGAGCCAGACTAAATAGTCATGGTGGGTTTTGGGGTTGCCAAACAAGGTTTGAGGGAGGAGGAGGAGGACTAAAGAGCCCAACCGAGTCATCCCTCTTCTTGGTACATCATTCAAACTGGCCCTTATGTTAGCTACCGGCTAAATTAAGTACTAATTAACAAGTGAATATTCTGCAACATACTCAACATGCACTTTTGGCACAAAATAATCAATCCACTTCTATGTCAATGTACACAAACAAATCCCCACTCGCACTTGGTAGTGTGACATGGCCAACCTCTTCATCATTCATCTGGAATGAGCAACACCAGTGAGCCTACAACACCACTAAATGAGTAGATATAGGCTGCTTAATTTTCATATAAGCTGTGATCAACCGGCTAATAATTATCGTAGGAGAAAGGCAAATTTGGAAAAGTAGCTATAAATACCATAATAAACCCTCCACACGAGAACTCAAACAGAAAGCCCAAAGGGGCACATTTAAGAGTGAGATGTCATGTTATGTCTGTAGAAGTTGGAGCTCAACTATGCCATAACTCCCGTGAACTATCTAACAAATTGAGATCTTACCAAAGAGGCAGTGGCATAACGACAAATGTCATTATTGCAAGACAAGCTAAACAAAGGGAGCAGACAGCAAAGTAAAAGGTCCATTTTGAAGCTCCACTACCTATATTCAACCAGCATTTCCCATGATGGATAATCATCTCTTGCATCCTTGATTTGTCAATTATGCAGTAGTTGATATTCAGAATCCAATCAAACGAGCTCTCATGAAAACCAAGTTTCATCATGACAAAAAAAAAAATTAGAGAGGGCCATATCAATTACAATAGCAATTCACAGAATTTGCCAGGCTGCAACTTTTCATGCTTCAAATGCATAAAATGTAAGACATATAGTGTATAATGGGATAAACCAAAGTTTGCATGGCACTCATTGGGCTGTTATTGAGATCAGAACTTCAAAACTATATGTATAATATACACATGGAGCCACAAATGGATACAGGAATTTCAGAAGGTCTACTTGAGGGGAAAATATTCTCAATGCAGACTGCTTGCAGGACAAATCTTTAACTGGTTAAGTTTTCAAAAACGCATATCCACCAAAAAAAAAAAAAAAGGACAACAACAATACCACGAGCTTATTAAGATTTGCCAACATCCTTGTCTATTTCCACGATTTGGAGTATGAAACCCAAAAAAAAAAACACAGGTCTTCAACTTTTCTATTGCAGATATATAGTAGTAACAATGTTGGGGTCACAACTACTTTCAACACATATATCTACGCAAAACCTATAACAAATGCACTAATCACATTCATTTTTAGAGGAGGTCCAACCCAGCCTAGATAGAAAATGACCGGAAAAAAAGTTCAGCCAAGAGAAAATTAATGCCGGAAAAGGTTGGTACTTGCTAGAATGACCTATTTTATCCCAGCGGAAGGAGGAGAGTACAGAATTTTTGTCCATCTGAAAAGGTTTTGCTCCCCTGCATTCTTGGCATATCCTTCCATGAAAGGAACAAGATAACAAGAACATTTCTAGAGAATGAAGCGAGTTGTAATTTATTTTATTTTTTATTTTTTGAATGTCTGTTTAGGAAGTGGAAGGAAATCAATGTTATTTTGTATTGAGCCGTCGAGTTTTAATCGTAAGTAAAGGGATTCGATATGCACCACGCTATCTATGTATTTTCAACAATGTGCTCGAGCAACTTGGTCAAGCTACAGACTTGGACAGATTACTGCAGCTTATAAATATGCGGCTTATCATGGTTTTGCATCGACCGAATAGAACCGAGCAGCTCCCAAGCACCCAAGCACTTCAAAACTTCAGAAACATCCAAGGGGTC
Source organism: Gaultheria prostrata (assembly GCA_036023075.1). Lineage (NCBI taxonomy): Eukaryota > Viridiplantae > Streptophyta > Magnoliopsida > Ericales > Ericaceae > Gaultheria > Gaultheria prostrata. The sequence continues at coordinate 14,258 of JAXBDA010003218.1, read as the reverse complement.
TTCAGTTTTGTTTCTTGAAGTACAAACATGATCAATTAATTACCGAGCAATAAGATTAACTTCAAGAAGTTTCTTCCAATCTTTAATTCAACTATTTGAGTCACTCTTCCGGTAGATTTCTGGATGAATCTCGGAGGGCTCAAGGATTCAGGGCTTTGGCAATCAAATACTTGATGCGTTGTACGAGGATTCGGCAAATCGATCTTTGGATAGTTAGCGAGGATTCACAATTATTTTATTGAGGTCGTTTGTTACTACACAATGATGTTTCTAGTGTTTTAATTTCCTCCCGTGGTTTTTACCGTTTCAAGCGGTTTTCCACGTATATCTTTGTTCTTCAATTCCTTTTATTTGCGTGTTTTGAATAGCAAAACAGGAATTTCATTTACTAACACTGTCTTTGGATGGTGAGAGGAGAAAGGGGAAGGTTTTCCATTAATGGTGAGAGACGAAAAGAGAGGTGAGTGGTTTCTCACCCTCCCATCCAAACAACCCTAAGAAATTAATTTCTCTCCCTCCCATTCCAGTCATCTCTCTCATCTCCGGCGACTTTCCGGCGACCTCAAAAAAAAATTCTCATCACAGATCCGGCTTTGCCTCGACGAGACGAAGACAATGGTGCAAGTCCGACGATAATCCGGCGACGGGGTGGACCTCACGTGCGACCGGTTTCTCACAGAATCTCACCACTTTTGGTGAGAAACGGAAAGGGGAGGAAAAGGGGGGTAAGGGGTTCTGATTCTCTCCCTCCCCCACCAGTTTGGTCATCCAAACAAGGGAGAGATTTCACTCCCCTTTCTTCTCCTTTCTTTTCTCTTGAAATCGTGCAATCCAAAGGAGCTGTAAGCGACAAACTTGGTATTGCAAAAATATGAATCCTACAAAGCAGTGGCATAGATATGAATCCTACATTCATCGTTTGAGTAAGAACATAAGAATTTCGAAGAAAGTGAGAAGGCAGTTAACTTCTGTTTTTGCTTTAATCAGCATGATGATGGCAGCGATTAATTCATTGACAATGCGAAGACAATCCAATCCAGTCTACTTTTACTTGTTTGGTATTTCAATAAATAAGACACGCAAGGAAAATTAACCAAAACTTGAAAAGAAATCAGCACCCACAAATCCAATTACCAAATCCAATCTGTGCTATTCTTGCCTTAAAAAGAGTGGAAAAAATGATGTCACCAAAAAAATGGGGCCAATCTTGAAAGATTAGATTTTTGCTTTTTCTGGTAAAACATAATCACATTACACAAGGTTGATTGATAGAATTAGAAACCTCAATTTCTCAAAGTAAAAGATATCTCCCCATTTTCACCGATTTTCAATCATATAAAAATACACAATTTGATACAAACCAAACAAAAAGAAAAGAAAAGAAAAGAGAAATCAAGAAAAAGAAGGTGGAGGGAGTAGTTGATGAGCTTGAGGCAAAACCTGATTGGCGGTCATGTTGTGCGTAACAAAAGGGTGGCGCAACAACTGAGCAGCAGTCCATCTCTTGGCCGGATCCCTCTGCAAACAACGGGCGATGAAGTCCCTCAGCTCCCTGGACGCCGTGGGCGGTGCTTCCGGTGGATGGGACATGCAAATTGCGCACATGAGACTAGCCCAATCACCAGGCTTTGCCACCGCAAACGGAAACCGACCCAAATAGAACTCCAAAATGCTCACCCCAAAGCTCCAGATATCTCCGGCGTAGCCATCGTACTTACCATGATTGATATCAGTATCAATTCGCTCCGGACTCATGTAGGCAACAGTTCCAACAGAAGAGTTACAATTCGGATCCATTGTCTGTGCTAATATCCTGGATACCCCAAAATCGGCAATCTTGACCTGTTTTCTGGAATTGATTAAGAGGTTAGAGGGTTTCATATCCCTATGAACGATTTTACGGCTGTGGAGATACAAGAGGCCGGAGAGGATCTGACGGGAGAGATCGGCGAGGGAAGGCTCGTGGTGGATGTGGGTCCCTTCAAGGGAGCCACCGTCCATGTATTCGAGGAGGACTTGGATCTCGCCGTTGTGATCGAACATTTCGTGGCATTTGACGACGTTAGGGTGGTCGACGTCACGGAGGATGAGGATTTCACGGCAGATCTGGTTTCTGACGGTGTCTTCGTGGTGTCCGGAGATCACTTTGAGGGCGTAGAGCTTTCCGGTTGGGCGGTGGAGGACTTTGTAGACTGTGCCGCCGCTGCCGCTGCCGATTCTGTTGAGTCTTTCCAGAGAAGAGAAATTAAGCGGCGGTGTGCCTGATGATGAAGGAGCCGAGGTAGGAGGGAGAGGGAGAGGCACGGCTAAAGAAGGGAGCCGTTGTGGCATAGGTAAGGTTAGGTCGGGCTTACGCCGTCGGTGGGGACCGTTGGTGGGTAGCTGATTGCCCGGCCTCATGACTCGGCGGCGCTTATATACCACTAACAAAGAATTCCCTTAATTGGTCTCTCTTTAATTAGATTAGATTAGATTAGCAGCAACTTTGTTTGGATAAGCAATCCAATCCAATCTGTGGAAGCTGAAGCAGTCGGTGTTTCTCTCTTCTTTATCGCGGCAGAGATCGAGAAGGGAAAGAGACGCAAGTATATATGCTTGCGAGAAGGTTAATTAATTTTATTGGAAATGGAGAAAGGACGAAAAAGAGAGAGATGGTGGCGGTGATCTATCTGTGATTTGTGACCAAAGAAGATGGGGGGAGAGAGAGAGAGAGAGGGAGAGAGAGAGGGGGAGGGGATTGTTGGAGGATCAGATTTTGAGGAGGTTTCCGGAGAAAGATAGATAGATAGGGGAGGGGAGGTGTGTTGTGTTGTTGGGTGGAAGCTCCCGTCCGGTCTTTCTTTTGTCCACCCCCGTTTACTTTTTTTTTTTTGATCGAACCCCCGTTTACTTTGGATCTACATAATAATAGTCAATAATAGTCGCAGTAGCAATTGTTAATTTTATACACCTCATCAATACCATGATAAACAAAATACACATTTGTACCAAAAAAAAAATTACTAGTACTATCATTAATCTTGTTTAATTCAATTCACAAAAATATTGCAGCATCTTTGTTGGGGGTGTTCAAGGTGTTGCTTCCTCTTTATAGCAATGGAATTCTTGCTTCTTCCTTGAACCTACAACCAGAAATCAGTGGTTAGTGTCACTCAGGCCACTTGTCTGAGGACACTTCGACGATCAAAGACAGCGGAAAAGGAAGAGCTCCCATGGAAGCTATTTTTGCTGAGCACAACGTATGGTTCTATAACTCTACTCCACATTACTCTCAAAGTAATGGCTGGGAAGAATCTTCAAACAAGATCGTAGCAACGGGCATTAAGAGGAGATTGACTGCTAAAAAGGGGGAAATGGATGGAGGAGCTCTATCATGTTCTCTGGGCATATCGTACAACGCCTCGCCGGTCTACTGGCCAAACGCCATACTCTTTAGCTTTTGGGAATGGAGGCGATGATTCTTACGGCATTACTATGGCCGTCGAAGAGAACACAATACTTTGACCCAGCTCAGAACAAAGAAGCAATCAAGCTGAGTCATGATATGGCCGAAGAAAAGAGAGACCGAGCAAGGATTCGGATTGTTGCTTATCATAATGAAGTTGCTAAAGGTTACAGCAGGTCAGTTCGGCTTCGTCCCTTTAAGCCGGATGATCTAGTTCTTAGAAAGGAAGTTGGAAAAGGTAAGAAGAAACAGTTGGATCCCAACTGGGAGGGCCATACAAGATCACCAAGATTGTCAGGGTCGGCTCTTATAAGCTGGAGACAATAGATGGGACTCCGGTTCCACGCCCCTGGAATGCCAATAACCTGCGGCGTTATTATGCTTAGTTTTTCATTTTACGACATGTTGCCGACTCTATGTTTTCAAGGCATGTTGCCATTCATATCTTTCCTTCAGTTAGAGTTTTTTGGAATGCGTAGTATATTTTCCTTTCCGTTGCAATCAAGTGTATTGAGGTTCAACATTATGAGTGATCCGTTTTATAACCAAAGTTTGACTCTAAATGTAAGTTAACCAGTATGAATACCGAATTAATGTTTTTTATTCACATTACTGTTGATCGTTACTACCAGAAATTAAATTATTGTGGTTGAGCCAACGAGGCCGGACCCATTTCATTGCTTTAAAAGCATGTTTTAAAACGAAATCAATATGGTTGGTATAGTTGACTTAAGTATTAAGCCGAGCCCTAATGAGATGCCAAGTGTATCATGTTTTATTTCTTATACGGTTATAATGAGTATCAAGAAATATAACCCGGGGTATTTCACTTAGACCGGGGGTGTTGAGATTATGTTCGGTATGAAATCCATCAAGTTTTCTTGAAAAATTAAAGTTAAAATTGGGGTATTTCACTTGAGACTGGGGTATTAAAGGTACTATGGCTCAGTCCATCAGAGTACAAGAACCAACCCATAGTAAGAGAAACATAAGAGAATGGGCAAACGACCTTTGGCAAATAAATTAAAAATTGGTTTTTTGGTTTATTCGTTTTGTCTTTATTCAAAAAAAATTTGCATTTATTAGTTTTGCATCAATTTTTTGTGGTTTATTGGTTCCTCTCGACGAGACGAATCTAACAAGTATGAAATTATAGTGAAAATTAATTATTTTTTGAATAAAGCCAAAATTAAACCAATAAACCACGTATTTTCGGCTTTATTCAAAAAAAATTTAGTTTTGACTATAATTTTATACTCTTTAGATTCTTCTCGTCAAGAGGAATCAATAAACCACAAAAAATTGATGCAAAACTAACATTTGCGAAAAAAATTTGAATAAAGACAAAACGAATAAACCAAAAAACACGTTTATGTTTATTTGCCAAATCACCCCGCAGTTGCGCAAAAGTTACAACATTCACAAGGATTTAAAAAGCATTCAGAAACCGATCTGTAGTAGAATCGGTAATAAAACCTCATACCGGTGCAGGTCGACAATTTGGCACTGGACGACATAAAAGAGTAAAAAGTTATTCCCTCCGTCCCAAATTTTTTGTCCAGTCCGCAAAACGAGGACCTAAAAACAATAAAAATTTTAAGAGAAAACTTTCAAACTTTTTTCATAAATTAAAAGTACTCGTTGATATCTAGTGAATTGTAAAAAGCTTGAATTTATATTGAAAATTTTGCATTATTTTCAAGTTCTCGTTTTGTGGACCGGACAAAAATTTTGGGACGAAGGGAGTACAAATCATGACTCGGCAATGCCTGAAAGTTTGGCGCCTGCCCGAATATAAATAACAGAAGGTGGAAATGTTTTAAAGCACTCTCATCTCTCTCAACCTAAGGAAGTTCTACTTCTCTAGGGGGGTCGTCATCGAGGTTGATCGTTGGGATATCTGGGTTGTTCACTATAAGACTTTAATTTCTCAGAATGCATTAAATATGATCCGATTATGCGGTCGCCGATATTCGATGATAAATTATTGTTTTTGTAAATAACTTTTGTTCTTTTTGTACTATTTCAAAGTTTAATAAATTGTTCTTGTTTGTTTAAAAAATATATGTAGCTATAGTTATACAAAAAAAAATTCTGACGGAACTTGTCTAGATTAAACGGAACTCTGCTAGATTATACCAAAAAAAAATCGATGAAACTCGGAGATGTGCCAGCATGGGCACGGAACGATTAAAAAATGGCACGGCACAATTAAGTAAATGGGTCAGCACCGCACGACACAATTAAGAAATGACACGGCATGACATGAAGCACAGTTGATACGAAACTAAATGCACCATACCGGCACGGCACGACCCGTTTGACACCTCTATCCACATGCCCCAGCTGACCGAGGAGTCAACGTAGCTCTCCCAAATTAGGGGTGGATGTCCGTATCCAAAGGGAAAGAGGGAGTGGACCTTTTCCCTCAGATAAGTTGAAAAACTTGTAGGGAAAATGTCGTCCTTGGCTTTGAATTGAATCCATCATAAGGTCCTCTCTCCTCACTTGGGTCTGATCTCCAAGGGGGGATAATCTTCGTGGCAACTTCGTCTCACAAATGAAAAGGCTCCGGTCAAGAATGGGTAACCCTCGCTTGGCTCCTAGCCAGCCCATATCATATCATCTCATATAATATGATTCATATTTGGGTATATTCTAGCAATGACGGCTTCAAAAATTCTAGACAGGATGTTCAATATTTACCCTTAGCTCTACTAACTAGTACATATACAAAAATTTTATATACTAGTGTGAATAATGAGGCCGAAAGATATGAAAATACATAAGACGTCATAATTTTTCTTGACCAATTCTATGTTATTAGCTCAAGTAAAATTATATTGGGGGATAAATACACTAAGATATATTTATTGTAGAAATTTGTGTGTCGAATTGGTTAATTAGCACGGATATTTATTTTTTTTATATAGAGAGTTGATTGTTGTCCAGAGAGAAGTCATAGAACGATATCAATACCATATATATATATATTTTTTTCTTGATTTTCCTTTTTGTGGTAAAGAATGTGTATTTTATTTTGAACTGGTGTATTAAGGATTCTATTGTGAATTACGAGGATTGGTGAGTGTTCATAGTATAAATATTTAAACAAAACCTGATATAAATTTATCACATGTAATATAAAATATAAAAGATTTTAGAGTGTACATTGACCGTCTACGGGAAGATTTTAGACTTTAGTTGGTTGTTTACATAAAATTGATTTGTTGGCTGATTTGTTGAGCTAGGTGTTCAAATATTTTTGAGTAGGGTGTTTAAGTATTTATGAGTAAGGTGTTCATCAATGGTTATACTAAATTAAAACTAGAACTAAAATTTTTACATATATTTTTGAACAAATTTTTTTTTTGAGGGTGTTCAAGTAACCACCCTTATCAAAAAATGGAGCCGCCTCTGCATTCTAGGCCCCAAGGGTTACTCAAATTCAGTAGGGGAAGAGAGCTAGCAAAGAGTAGTGGGCTTCAACCTATTTACCACACGCGCCGCCACCGGGGCTAGAGGCTTGAGGCTTGAGGCTTGAGGTCCTAAAGCCTTATCCTTTAAAAACCCAGAGCATTGGTTGGACTGGGCTATGGTCTATCAATCCCGTATGATTAATTAATACTCCATGGTCTAGTATGTAGCAGGTTGGACTCTGGACCTTTTCCATTTTTTGCCTTGCACAATAGCAGGAATCAGTTTCCTGTTTCTATTTTCTTCCCTGTTTTCTCTTGCATTCTTTACCATATTCCACGCATAATAAAACAGGACCCCATGAAAAGTTTATTTTCAATGTCTCAAACTCATTTTTGGTCCGTTCCATGACAGATATTTGGAAATATAAAAGCTCAAGAGAAACAAGACTTATTTTGGGTGAACATTGGCTATTTGGTGGGTGTCTATATTAATTTCATGATCAAAGTCTTTTTTTTTGGCGTGATATTTATTTTAGTCAATCTTATTTCAAAGATTAGCTCAGCCTATACTATAAGTATTTGATCAAGTAACACTTGTGTCTTTGTGTCAGTTCAAGATCTTGGACGAGGAATCAAATCTGAATGGAAAAATGAAAGTTTGGATCGAGTATCTATGCATATTGGATTGAGCTGATTTTTCACGAGGCCCAATCATTTTTTTTTAAATTATTGAGCGGCTCGAATCATCCGTGCGAGATCCGGAATGGGCCCCGCGTGCCTGTCAGTGCATCATTGGTACCAATCCATCTGTCCCTTTAAAATTTTCGCAAAATAAAACAGGAACCCATGAAAAGTTTACTTTCAATGTCTCAAGTTGCAGTTTAAAAAAAATGTCTCAAGCTCATTTTTGGTCCGTTCCATGACTTAAACATTTGGAAATATAAAAGCTTCAGAGAAACAAGACTTATTTTGGGTGAACATTGGCTAGTTGGTCGGTGTCTATATTAAATTCATGATCAAAGCCTTTTTTTTTGTGTGTGCGTGATATGTAATTTATTATCAAAGATTAACTCAGCTTATAATTACATTTTTTGAGAATAGAGAGAAAATTTTATTAATCACTGAGCAATGCCGATACAATAGACATTAAATGATGCAACCTATCAAAACGCATGGAGACCTGTAATGTCATTATATCTGGTCTACACAACAAAATACAGTGAACATAAACAAGGCAAGCACCACGTACAACAAGCAACATAAACGAACAATGCTGCCGCAACTAAGGACTCCTATTAACTCCGCTAGAAGCCCCGCAACCACCACAACAAGGGCATAAAAACATGAACACGACATTAACCTTACTCCCGTTCGCTACTCAAACAAACACAACTTTTACATTACTCTTATCCGCTACTCAAACCTGAAAAGAGACACATGCAAACCGCAAGCTCGGCCAAGGAAGTGGAGGAAAACATTTATGCATATTATTTTTTTAAAACAACACCTGGGGGTTAGAAAACGGTGAAGGCCAACGGAAAACAAATATGTAAAAAAAAAAAAAAATGGAAAACGGGAAGGCCAAGCTAGCGCAGAAGAAAGTGGCGGCAGAGGTACGGGCCGGAGGCGTAGTTGTTGAATGTGGGCGATCCGACAACGTAGATCTAAACCTGACGCGGCAAGGTTACGGGCCGGAGGATATGTGTTGATCGGAGAAAAAGCAAACCCAAGGAATGGAGCATGGCTGGACCGAACGGGTATGGTGGCGGCACCAAAACTCCTAATGACCTAGAACGGCAGAGTAGGGGCTGGCCGGAAAAGGGTGAGTGAAACGATTGGGTATAGATGGCAGAACTTGTGACGCCGGATGACCCAAATCATGATCCCAAGATCCGAACCAGAGCGAAAAACGTGGTTGCATGTGTAAACCGAAGGGCAGGAGTGAGAGATGGACAACTTATTAGATTGAAAAGAAAGAAAAACGAGAGAGTAACACATGCAAACCGCAAGCCTATAACTATATTTGATCAAGTAACACTTGTGTCTTCGTTCAAAATGTCAGCTCAAGATCTTCACATACCCATTTTCTTTTGAGTTGCTTTTGCAGGTTTTAGTAAAAATCAATCCTTAGAGCAAAAGCAGCAGCTCATAGTTAAAATTCGGTAAAATTGCTATTGAACAGTATACCTACCTACCCATATCTTTTTCAATACTCCAATAATCTGTTCTATTTTACTTATTTCATAATAAAATGGGGCACTTAAATTATCATCCTCTAAATCACATGGAATTAGAAAATCATCCTGACCTTTTTTTGGGGTTATGTTTTCATCCCGAGATTCAAATAAATCCTATATTATATATATATGGGGCCGGTTCCTCTCACACTTAAAATAACACAAAAAATGACACCTCACTCTTCTGGGCCCTACCGTGAAGTTCTGAACTGTTGATCTTGTTTAAATGAGTAAAATAAGAGGTCCTGCAAAATTTCAGTTCAATCGGATATCGGTAAATGCTTGATTCAAACAATTTAAAAAATATTGTTTCATGTCACAGTTTTTGCAAAACTGGTTGGATCAAGCAATTTTCTATATCTGATTGAGCTGAAATTTTGTAGGACCTTCTATTTTACTCATTTAAACAAGATCAATGGTTCAGAACTTCACAGTGGGGCCCGGAAGAGTGAGTTCCACAAATTTGTGTGTCATTTTTTGTGTTATTTTAAGTGTGAGGGGAACCGGCGAGCGAGAGAGAGAGAGAGTCCACTTCCCATCCAAACCCTTAAGTTACGGACCAAATTGCTCCGATTAAGCCCTATGTATGAATTTGTTCATATATATATATGGGATAGGGGCCGGTTCCCCTCACACTTAAAATAACATAAAAAATGATACCTCACTCTTCTGGGTCGTACTGTGAAGTTCTGAACCGTTGATCTTGTTTAAATGAGTAAAATAAGAGGTCCTGCAAAATTCCAGTTCAATCAGATATCGGTAAGTGCTTGATTCAAACAGTTTAAAAAACATTGTTTCCTGTCACAGTTTTTGCAAAACTGGTTGGATCAAACACTTTTCGAAATCCGATTGAGCTGAAATTTTACAAGACCTCCTATTTTACTCATTTAAACAAGATTAATGGTTCAGAACTTCACAGTGGGGCCCGGAAGAGTGAGTTCCACAAATTTGTGTCATTTTTTGTGTTATTTTAAGTGTGAGGGGAACCGGCCCGGTATATATATATATATAGGAAGAGGATCTTATAAGGGCTCCCTTACATAGCTTATGTAAGAGATTTTTCGTTCGAGATTGAATTTCAACGTTCCGAGACGATCCGAACCGCTAGATGTGTTTAAAACATGTTTTTAAGATCCAACGCGAGAATTCGTAAAAAAAAAATACCCGGAAAGGCTTGATCCGATCAGTTTTTGAAAAAACACTATATATAACTTTTTTATCGAAAAATACTCGGATCAAGTCCTTCCGGGTATTTTTTGTTTACGAGTCCTTGCGTTGGACCTTAAAAACACATTCTAAACGCATCTAACAGTTCGGATTGTCGAAATTCAATCTCAAATGAAAAATCCCTTACATAAGCTATGTAAGGGAGCCCTTATAAGATATATATGCAAAGCTTCTAGTCCGGGCTCCGGGAGTCTGGACCTCCACGTTCCCGATATTTTTTTTTATGATTCGAACCGTCCAATATGTTTAAAACGTGTTTTTAAAGGCTCCCGCGAGAAATCATCAAAAAAAAAATACCGGGAAGAGCTTGATCCAAACAGTTTTTCACAAAACTGTAAATGTACAATTTTTGTGAAAACTGCTCGGATCAAGGTCTTCCCGGTATTGTTTTTTGATGATTTCTTGCAAAGCCCTTAAAAACACCTTTTAAACACATTGGACGGTTCGGATTTTGTACAAACAATTTTTAAAACCTTCAAAACACCCAAAAGCTTCCTGACTAGAAGCTAGCTATATATATATATATGAAACATTTCTAATGAGGGCTCCCTCATTTTGCTACAATGAGGGACTTAGCCTTTTTCCAACTTTCCGAATCAAATTTCGACAATCTGAACCGTTCAATATTTTTAAAATATGTTTTCAAAGTCCAACGCAAGGATTCGTAAAAAAAAAAAATACCCGGAAGAGCTTGATCCGATCAATTTTTGATAAAAATGCTATATATAGCGTTTTTATATAGCATTTTTATCAAAAATTTATCGGATTATATATAGCGTTTTTTTATCAAAAATTGTTCGGATGAAGCCCTTCCGAGTATTTTTTTTTTACGAATCCTCACGGTGAATCTTAAAAACATGTTTTAAACACATCTAACGGTTCGGATCGTTGAAATTCAATCCGGAAATGAAAGTCCCTCACCCTAGCAAAGTGAGGGAGCCCTCATTGGATCCTTGTTGTATAGATAGATAGATAGATAGAGAGAGAGAGAGAGAGAGAGAGAGAAGATCTTATAAGGGATCCCTTATATAGCTTATGTGAGGGATTTTTCGTTCAAGATTGAATTTCGACGATCATTTACGTTTTTATAAAAAAAATGCTCGGATCAAGCCCTTCCGCGTATTTTTTTTTACGAAACCTTGCGGTGGACCTTAAAAACACATTCTGAACACATCTAACAGTTCTGATCGTCAAAATTCAATCTCGAACAAAAAATCTCTCACATAAGCTATATAAGGGATCCCTTATAAGATCTTCTTTGTATATATATATAGCATTTTTTTTTGCACAAACTGCTCCGATTAAGCCCTTCGGGTATTTGTTTTTGACAAATCCTCACGTTGGATCTTAAAAACACGTTTTAATCACATCTAACAGTTCGGATCGTCGAGATTTGGTCCGAAAAGTGAGGTACAAACAGTGTTCCGGATTTTAAAAAATTCGGGATCCTTGACCAGAAGCCCACCGTATATATATAGTTGGGAAAAATAGGACAGTTTTAAAAGTTTGGAGGTCTCCCCTTATAATTTTGGGATTGGGGATAAATCACAATTCCAAAAATCACGCTAACCTTCTTCTTCTTCCTTCTATAAAACCTATACCAGAAAACGACAGTTTGGGACAAAAAATGAACAAAAATGACAGGGAGATCGATGGTCTAAATGAGCAGTTAGGGTCCGACGCACAGGTCCAAGAACACCTGCAATTACAGGCTGGAAGAAAGCAACAAACGTGCCGATGTAGAGAGAGAAAACGCGATGCTAAAAAACCATGTAAATATGCTCATGAACATGTTACAGGACAACAATGTGATGGATGATAAAGGCGGCCCATATGAACCTTTGTTTGAATTTGTTCCTTTATTCATTTTTGTATCTCTGGTTGGGTTTGCGTGAGTAAAAAAATCAACGTCCCAATTCTTCACTTAGATTTGGGATGAATTCTTTACCCATCACGATCCAACGTCGCCGTTGACAGTTTCTCCGTGAACAAGGCGTCAACCTGCTCCATAAATTCTTCGTCGCCTTTCCGATTGGTTCCTATCTTCGTCTCTTTTCTGATCTGCTCAATTTGTTCGGAGAATTGGATACATCGGTGGGGTAAAATGGCACGATATCGTAAGTTTTTATTGAGAATTATATATCTTTATTTTTGTTGATTTGTTTATGCATATGTTCGTACAGTTTCCTATCTTCCAATTATGTATTTTTTTTTATCAGTCTTTCATTGGGCTTCTCGTCAGCCGCTGGTGAGGCACCGCTGAACGACGACGAAGAGAGATTGCCGGGGAAATGATGGACGACGGGAGATGTTGACTGATATTGGTTGATTGAAGCAGTTTGGATCCATGAAATTTCTCGAGATCAATTTTTTCTTTACCATGACTCATACCCATATTTATGTTCACCTGAGTTTACCATGTTCATTGCTAGAAATATATTTTTTATCATGATTTTAGCTGGGTTACCATGTTCATTGCTAGAAATTTATTTTTTTACCATGATTTTAGCTGGGTCAATTGAAAGATTTTAAATTTTTTTACCATGATTCATATACAATTCAAATTTTTGTTCCCTAATTTATCATGAAATGTGATTTGGATTTTGGATGAATGGATAGTGTTCATGGTATTCAAGTTTACCATGAAATGAAAATCAATTCAAATGGTTTTTTGTTTCCAATGATCATGGTAAAAATACAAATTAAGTTTGATACATTAAATTTACCATGACTCGTGATCGATTTGTATGCATTAAAAAATTGTGGTAAAAATAAGTACTCTATATCACAGAAATTATGGTAAAAATTTAATTGAGAAATAAGAAGTTAAAAATTTGAAAAATATATATCATATATATAAAGATTTGAAACTTGAGAATTCAAAATTTCCATTTCTTTTTCTATTAATATTTTGAAATTTAAAAGTGATGGAAGGGGTCAAATGACTCAAATCCCTTGATTTAAGGTAACTAACAAATAATTAGAGTCCTACTTAGTTAGGCAACTAAATAATATATTAAATAAGGTTAGAGATGGTATATAACAAGAGAAAATGATGAAAACATAATCATTCAAATTGATCGGGATAAAAACTTACGTTGTGTCCGAAAATAGGATGTTATTTAATTACCTATAATAAAATATTACTATTATATTTCATTCCCATATTTATTTTCTTCTTCTTCTTCTTCTTCTTCTTCTTCTTCCGCAGATCTCCAGACACAACCACAAAATATATCTATTGTTCATATATGTGCATCAATATACATTTGCATTGGTGCTTCAAACTCAGCCGAGCAAGAAGTACCTCAAATAGTGATGAATAGATTGAAACAGCAAAACGGCACCAGCGACGACGAATAACGGAGGTAGCGACAACTGATTTCAGCTACAAGAATGTCAGGTTGCGTCGAGATGAGGAAACGGTGGCAACAAATTGCGATCCCTTTGAACATGGCAGTAGCGAACAGAGACAATGATCTGTTATCTTCGGCGTTGTGTCGGTGGAAGTTCTAAGGAGGAGGATGAAGAAGGATGGCGGCTGCAAGTGGTTCTAGGGCAGAGAAAGGTTGGCAATGGCTTGGGTTTTCTGGTTGCAGAGAAAGAATAAAAAAAATGGTATATGGATGAACAATGTCTCGGTAAAAGTAGAGTAGCACTATTCACAAATGTATTTTCCCTACCTGTTTGTTGAGACTGCTACGCTACACTTTTTTTTTTCATAGCTAAAATCGTCTTTTACCCAATCTGCTACACATGTTCTTAGAGCAACCCCAACAATGAGTTGGTAAATTAGGCAGTGTACAGTGCATATATCTATTATAACTTGACACTTTTTCTATCAACACTCCAACAACACTCCCTATTTTTAATAAAATATAATATATGAGGGAAAAGTAAGAGAGAGACGAGAGAGAGAATAAAATAAAA
>JAXBDA010003217.1:0-36214 GCA_036023075.1 Gaultheria prostrata | reverse complement strand
TGCTTTGCGCATTTGAGTCCCTAGAGTTTGTTGCTTACGCATTTGAGTCCCTAGAGTTTGTTTGACTTATGAGTCCCTAGAGTTTGTTGCTTACGCATTTGAGTCCCTAGAGTTTGTTTTGACTTATTAAAGAGGGAGTTTTGAAATTGGGTGTTTGGTTAATTACGGACTCAAAAAAATACACGGGCATAAAAATCGTGCTGGGCACGAGGCCTTGAACCTAGTATAAAATAACATGTGAGTTGTAATTCCTGTATTGGTAAGCAACATGACATGTGGACTCATTCCACCAAAACCAAAGACAACTTGCATAATTTCTAAAATTTGGTTACCGTAGTCTTATTGAATTAGATGCTCTATCGGCAATTTGGCATTGTTAATTCTTCACTTATTGCGTGTTTATTGTTTACGGCTCAAAAATAGCAAGTCGACATACTTGACAAAAATTTACGCAAAATAATACACTAAAGTTTTATTTGATTTTAAATGGTTCATATAGACTAATAGTAGATGATGAGACTGATCCGTCAAACTAATAGAAATATGAATAAACTGAGCCGAATACCATGGTAAATTTTGAAATTTTTTGGATTTCCTCAGCATAATCCAACTTTTTAAAACAAAGTAGAAACTTCCAAATGAAGAAAATAATTGTACAAAAAGACAAGTTAAAAGGATACCTCCTTAATTGACTTCATAGGAGAAGTATTCGAGTATACTGAAACACGCGGGGACCCGATTTCCGACCCGGAAAAATAATCCATTGACTCCTCGTTCTCCGGTATCTCCACCTGCTCAACCTCCCACAAAATCCAACTCCGCTTAACGGTTGACCCACCATCATGCGTAACGGAATTCTTCCAAGGCGGCGTTCCTCCATTAGCCCTCAAACACGTTCCACCAAACACCGTCACAAGCCTCACCTGAAGTGACAGACGCGGAATTTGTATTGAGCAAACATTTCGGCATTAATAACAACTAAAAGTATAGACCATACCATGTATTGCTACTCGTCAAGTCTGAGGATTGAATTATTTCTAGATACGTGGCCGCCATTTAATATTATATCAAGTACTAAAAATACTGTAGTTAAAAAACTTGAAAATATAACTATAAGAATTTTTTCTAAGACTTAAAAGTGGAACTTAAAAAACCGTTTTCACTGGATGAACCAATCCCATAGAACTTTTTTGTATCCCCTTGTGTCGGCCCTTGCTCACCTGAGACCCGTCTCGAACGGGTGCCCACTGGACCGAAAGGTCCCGTGGGTGGTCGGGTTGGGTCAGGAGCACCTTGTTCCCCGTGAAGCCGAGGAGGAAATGCGCACTGGAAGCCGTGAGGTAGCCGCCGTCAACGCTCTTGAGACGGATGGCTTGTGGGTTGTAATCGATCGGCTCGACGATCCACCTGGCCTTTTGGGTCAACCCGTTTCGGCTTTGTCGGACGGTTTTATTGTCGTCGTCGGCGACTAGGTATTTGTTGTGGACGGACCGGAGTTTTACTGCCTTTGTTTTGTCGAAAAACTCCATTAGCTAGTGATCACAAGTAATAAAAATACTCAGCAATCACAATTAGAAAAAGTGGTGTTTGTTTGAAGGTATTTGTTTCCCTCTTGGGGAAGAGAGAGAGAGAGAGAGAGAGGAGAGAGAGGGCGTGGGGACGTAAAGACTTCGGGTATTTTGGGGTTCACGCGTTGGTTATAACTTTCATAACTTATATATTATGTACGTAGCGGATTTGGGGTTTTTGCACCGTCTGCAGTGTCCTAAATTATGAACTTTCTAAAGAACCTACTTCGGAAGCATTACAAGGGTGTAGTATATTAGGCCACTAGCAACACCAAATCCGTACTCTTTTTTTTATCATTCGTCATTCCTAATCTATTACATGGGGAGGGGAGAATGTGACTTGACCCCGAGATCCAGTATAGGACATTCAAGAACTCTACCACATGAACTAGTCACCATTTGCGCGAAATCTGTACTTTGGGCGTTTTTAAGGCGTTAGGAAATTGGTCAAGACCTTGTCTAATTACGAGTTCACGAGCCCTTATCCAAGTAGTAATGTACATACGCGTTTTCCCAATTGAAAAATCTATGGTTCACAAGCGTGGACTTAATTAAGATCAGTACGAACTCCATATAGACGAGACACATTTGTATTTTTGGAGATGAGTTTTTAATATAAAAAAGTTATTTATGGCTGCGTATTTATTGTTTTTAGTTACTAATTCTTTTTAACATATAACAATGTTTTAAATTTTTTAGTACACATTTCAAAACTAAGCAAATTATCAAAAAAAATAAACAAAAATTCCTGAAGAACAGAAAAATTAGCTAGCTTTGACTTTACTTTTTGATCACTTGACTTATTTTTTGGAATTTTTTTTTGCTTTCAGTGGATTTTCGTAATAGGCTTTTATTTTTCTTACGTTTTATATAGAGGTAGGAATGGGCGGTATATATATAGCCAAAAAGTAAAATGTAAAGTCATAAATTTAATAACAAATCCCTAAAGAAAGTAGTAAAAATTTGTGGAGAAAGCGTGGTTAAAATAAACAAAGTAAGATTTTATCACGCTTCAAACAAAACGTAGTTGAAACAATTAAACCATAAATTTATCACTGTTTCAAAGAAAATGGTAATTAAAATACGGTAATTATAACCACAGGTATATCAAAACTGTGATAAGAAATGTTAACTACACGGGTTCACTAACAATTACACTAAATCTGTGATCTTTTAACTATCATGGGTTCACCACAGCTATATATATCATTATTTCTTTATCATGTTTTTCGTAAAATTGAGATTGATACTCCCTCCGTCCCATTTTGTTTGTCATTTTTTGATAATCGTGTCAGTTTTCGATTGCTTATGACTTTTAATATTGATCTCCAAATATATGCAATATTGATCTTGTTTGATAGTACACGATTAATTCTATAATACAAAGTTTTTAAAACGGTGAAAAATATTGATTGAAAAATATAAGTAATTTAAGGTGTAGCAGAAAATGGAATAATTCACAAAAAAAATTGGAACGGAGGAAGTATGCTAGAATACTTAGAATTGTGCAGGGCTCGGGTGTCTCCATGCACCCCCTTGGGACCACCTCTATTTACAAGTGTGGGGTGCACATGCGAAGGACTTTTTTTTAGGCATGTCCACAGATCATTTTTGGGAATATCGGGTCGGTTACCAAACCGATCCACTCGTCACGGATTGTGGTTTTCTCCATCCACACCTATCCTTGAGTGAGGTACGGTTTGGTCGGTTCGGTTGCGGATTGGACGCGGATCAGGCAGATAAGGGGAGTGGAGAGGGGCTCTCGGGTGGATTGGGCGAATCAGACGGATCGAACAGAAACTAAATCCTCCAAAACTAGAATATTATGATATGTATCCATCCATAACATGCTTCAGATGAGTTCGCGGATGGTTCGATTTGGACGATGGGTTGAGACTTAACAACCATATACAGGACTTGGTAATAAACTGCGCCCCACGACTGGGGACTTATTATTGTAGTCATCGCGACCCACTCCTCTCTAGAAAAAGCTGAGTGAGGATTAGACTTCGGTGAGTTCCCTGCACGCCGTCGTGGAATCTTCCAAAGACGCAGAATTGAGGATTGAGACGGTTTTTTTGGTCTAATTTTTGAATGAGTCTGTGACAGTCTCAATGGAATCTCTTGTCTAATTTTTTTACTCTTAAGTCTTAACCTGGTTTAAATTTCTTTGAACATCTTCACTCCTTATCCAAATTTTTACTTAAATTTAAGTAAAAATATGGGTAAAACATTGATTTAGTATGGCTTCTTTTAACTCTTACTCAAATTGTATGGTTGAGAATTAATTCAAAGTATTGAATGACAAAAAGATAAATAGCAGTACAACAAAAGAGTCATAATAAATTGATTAAAAATTTAGCTCACACCAACTTTGGTAAAATATTTGAGTAAAATCCAAATTTGGTATAGGCTTGGATAAGGAGTGGAGGAGGGTCTTTGACCGGTGTTAGCAAGACCCTTTTTCTGATGATGTTATAGACATGCACCTCTTTCTAGTAAGGGTAGTTTGGGTGACCAGAATTTGTAATATTAAATTGTTTCAGCTCGTTCTGGCCCTTATGAAATCTGATTGGAGTGATTTTTTAATCGCCGGTTTCCGAATTGAATTTCCTATCTTATCTTTCACCATTAGATTATGTTAATTCTAGTATTTGTTCTTAATTCTACATGTTCTCTTTTACTTTAATATATAATATGATATGATTATTTGAAAAGCTAGTGTAAGGGATCTTATGTAGTACATCTTTACAACGAGATTATTGTAAATTTGATAGAAAAATACACAAGGTATGATCTAGTTTCTAATTATTGCAATCACGTGTCAAGAAAAAATATAGAAATAGAAAAAGAAAAAGCAATTTTGTGATACACAGTATTTCACTGAATGAGTTTCTATGTCAGATCCTTACTTTGTGCGTGGTTTTGGATTTTATCTTGATGTACCTTTTGTCGAATTTTTAATAAAATCTTGTTGCCGGTTATAAAAAAAAATTTGCAATACAAGGAGAATGATTACACAATGGAAACCACTATACTAAACTAGCAAGCCGTACATAATCATGAAAATCCAAGATCATAAAGCTACTATAAAATTACAAACGAATTTCACATCTAACTTCACAACAAAATCGGAAACTTTTGCTGTGACTGATTTTCCTGCTTTAGCAATAGGATTATATAGGGCTGAATTAAGCAGAGAATGTACATAACATGTAATTATATGATTATTAATTTGTATCATAAGCAAAACTGTGATGTGAATCTCCTTCCAAATTTCACAATGGCGTTTTTGTTCTCGCAGAGTCTCGCGTTGCTGGTGCACAAAAAGAAAGGGCAAGGGTAAGCGAAAAAAGATTCGCGGAGAAATGTATCAACGATAATGGAAAATGAGGAACAAGTTAGCTAGATAATCGAATTAACTCCAGTTTGAAAATGAGTAGGCGAACGCAATTGCATTCCGCAGCTCAAATTATGTACCAAAATGTGAGTGACAAGACACCGACAAGTTCTATACTCACTCAAAACAACCAACTCTCACTCACCTTTTGACGAGGACGGAACTACAACAATGTGCATATACACATTTTCACGCTGTTTGGATGCCGGATTTGGCACCCGGATTTGGCACACACCCGGATTACAAATCCTGGTCCCACCCTAACACCCCGTTTGGCTGCTATTTCATCCCCTTTCCTCCCCTGGATTTGTGGTACTGTTGGGAGTCCATCTCCGGCTTGACCCTCGTTAGCCAACGACAGCCTCCACCCTGTCGTTAGCTAATCCGGCTGGATTTGGGTATTTTCGTTCCTATTTTACCCCTCCAAATCCGGGCGTTTTGTTCCTTCTTGCCAGCAAAGAAGAAATCCACAGGGTAATCAGCAAAAATCCAAAACCAATTTCATGGATAAATCTTCAATTTAATCAACAAAAAAGGATAATCAGCAAAAAATCTTGATTCCCACAATCCCTCAAATACAGAAACATACCGACGTCGCGATTGGTGCTCGTCGGATGGACTGAAACTCGTCAGCCGAAATGAACCTCGTGATCTATCCTCGTCGGGCCTTCCATTCGTCGACCCATTCGAAACCACCTACGGAGAACGGAGCTATCTGGGTACTACTGATCTTTAGAGAGAGAGAGATTAGTGAGAGATAACGAGAGAGAGATTGGTGCCGATTGGCTATGGGAGAAGAGAGTTCTCAACCCTCTCTTCTTCTAATTCCTCTGGTGGTACTCTGCTTCTAATTCTGTGGTGAGAGATGACGATGTTAACAAAGTGGGAAAAATAATCCTATGGTTTGCTTCTTATCACAATGCCCAGATCCCATGGTCTATATTTATTGAGACCAATCCAACAGCCAGGGTAATTATTGGTTTATAATTATATATAATGAATTTAGTTTTAATTACTACTCCTATAACTTAAACAATTAAATTTGTATCTACATAATTATTGAAATGCACAATTGTTGGCTGTATAGTTTTTTTTTCAAGACAAAGTAATTATTTGTAATTATTATGTGTTTATTGAATTATAGTGAAATTAATCTATATTGTTTATTTAAATAACAAACTGGGGGCAATTAAGTCATTTGCCCTCTTATCCTATCAAATCCACCCTCCAAATCCCCCTTCTCAAAATACCATCCAAACACCTTACATACAAATCCACCCTTCTTAGGAGGTGGGACCACCCTCATTACAAATCCACCCTCATTATAAATTCACCCTCTAATCTGCCCTCATTACAAATCTACCAAAATCATCTCTGGCATCCAAACGGGGCATACAATTTGGTATCCAAACGCCTCATTAGCCGTGGGACCGGGATTTGCAAATCAAGGCGACTCCAAATTCGGCTACATATCCGGCATCCAAACAGGGTGCTGATTTCCCATGTATTAGGACCATTGTCTCTTCAAATTCTTTTTTTTTTTTTTTGGTTCTCCAATTCTAAAGAATGGAGAAAATTCATGACTTATTCTTTGTTTTTGGTTCTAGAAAAACTGCGTATAGGGAGTGCTCTGCTGCGTTCCATCCGTTTGGATTTCATTTTAGTATTGCTCAGAGTCTTAGGGTTGGTTCCGAGAATCCGATAGAAGGACTGCGCAACTGGTGGTCTAAACCTGACATTTGAAATGAGGTTGGTGTTCCACTAAAGGGTTTTTTGGGTTTTTAGTTTTTTAGACCTTTAGTTGTAGTTTAAATCTACAACTTGTTCCACTAAAATGTTAGTTTTTTGGCAAAAAACCAAAAATTGGTTTTTTGGTTTATTCGTTGTCTTTATTCAAAAAAAATTTGCATTTATTAGTTTTGCTTCAATTTTTTGTGGTTTATTGGTTCCTCTGTACGAGACGAATCTAACAAATATGAAATTATAGTGAAAATTAATTATTTTTTGAATAAAGCCAAAATTAAACCAATAAACCACATATTTTTGGCTTTATTCAAAAAAAAAATAGTTTTGACTATAATTTTATACTCTATAGATTCGTCTCGTCGAGAGGAACCAAGAAACCACAAAAAATTGATGCCAAACTAACATTTGCGAAAAAAATTTGAATAAAGACAAAACGAATAAACCAAAAAACACGTTTATGTTTATTTGCCAAATTAGATTGGCCTTAGGTTATCACTTCACTCACCTGAGGATTGCCCCAATAATCTTTGCTTATGCTGGATATTTCAAAATCCCATTTTTCAAAAAGCATTGCAATTAGGCCCTGCCTTTTTCCCAAAGTGAAATTAGTACTTTTTTGTCAGAACAATGGCTGACCAATCAAGCAACAAGAGACCCAAGTCTGCCTTCACCACTCACCACAACGCTCCTGCCTGGATTGTTGAGGAGTACAAGCCTGAACAGAAAACCTCTGAAGGTGAGAAGCTCTACAAATGGGTTGACCCAGTCATTGAGCCCAAGCCATCAGACACACCAAACTAGTGGGATAACACTGAAAGCCACCCAGGCTGGAAGTTCTACATCATGCCAAACAGCAGCCCAAGGATGCTCCCAGACAAAATCATTATTATGTACGAGGAGGAGGATGACGACTTCTGTGTCATGTCTCCAATCAAATACTATGACGAGGAGGGCAAGCCAGTGTACTACTTTGCTGACCCAGTTACTGGCCATAAGTACTGGGATGCATGTGACTGTGATGACTGCTACAAG
The DNA here is from genome assembly GCA_036023075.1 of Gaultheria prostrata. Classification (NCBI taxonomy): domain Eukaryota; kingdom Viridiplantae; phylum Streptophyta; class Magnoliopsida; order Ericales; family Ericaceae; genus Gaultheria; species Gaultheria prostrata. Next base: position 28,468 of record JAXBDA010003217.1, on the reverse strand, counting down.
GATTGCCTCCACAACAACGATGGCATGTCCCCAAATCAGCTCAAAGAACAGTATGCTTGGGAGAAACAGCAGGAAGAAGAGGCCAAAGCCCGCAAAGGGAAGCAGAAGATTGGTGAAGCCAGTTCACCGTCCAGGCCAGTTACTCCAACCCCTCCCATCCCATGAAGTTGCAATCTGAACAAGTGAAAATGTGCCAACAACCAGATCTTATCAAGCCATCAGGGGCCTTTTTGCAATAAAGCCAGCATTAGTTGCCTAGTCTAAATGTTGTTTGCTCGTCAAGTCTGTAGTCTGAGTCAATTGTCATCAAGTCTGTTGCAGTTGCTTATTGAGTCAGTTGTTATTTTCTATACGGGCTACTTATTGTGTCTGTAATAGCCTGTACTTTGCTTATCTAGTCTGTTGTTCCGTCTACCGGAACCCCTTTTGTATCACTCCCGCAGTGAGACTTCTATGAAAAAAGACATCTTTTGGCAAAACTTGGAAAGCCTAAAATTGCAGTCTTGAACTACGTTACGGCCTGATTCCTCTCCACGGGGATACGTTGGCAACCTCGGTCCGGCCGTTGTTTTCAAAATTTTGAACATATTCAGCAAAATCAAAGGAAATTGGGGCAATCTTGCATCATGCATAGCACTTCATTTCATTCATGTAAATAGATCGAATGAACAACATCATTTAATTTAATCTGTTCATACCATCAGTACATAACCATTGGCAAACACAAGAACACTCCTGCACCTGGTTGGGCTCGAACTCCCCAACAGCGATTAATTCGAACTGAGTCAAGAGCAGAACAGCCAACTAGCCCTCCAGTTATGGCCAAGACCACAGAACAGTTAGAGAAAATCGAGGTTCAGATTCTCAAAGAAGCTCTGGAAGATCAGCGAGCCACCAACAACAAGCAAATGGCTCAAATGATGGTCTTAATTCAAGACATAACTTCTCGGCTCTCAACCGGGGAATCGTCAAATAATCAAAACAATTCGGGGATGGAAGCCATGGTGGCTATGGTAGCTAAACTTGAGGAATCAGTCCATAAACAAGAAAAGATTGCGGCTACAGGCATTGACATGGACAAACTATGCCTATTCCCTGATCCAAAGCAGCCTGACAAATTCAAACCAATTGACTGGGACAAATTTGATGGAAGCGGCGATCCAAAAGCACACTTGCAAACAGACGTGGGTACCTTATCCATGTATGATGTGGAGAAGAACGCCATGGCTCAGATGTTCCAGCAAACCCTGACGGGGCCCGCACTGTGTTGGTTTCTCAACTTAGACAATTCAAAGAAGAAGACTTGGGAAGACATTGGGGCAGCCTTTGTGGCTCAGTACAACTACAACATCCAACTGGAAATGACCATTCGGGAATTAGAATCTAAAAAGATGGGAAAGAACGAGTCTTTCGCCGACTTTGTCAAGCGCTGGAGAGGGAAAGCTTCACAAATGATAGACAGACCCTCGGAAAAAGAACAGATGAGAATTATCACCCGGAACTTGGAACCGGATTTTGTTAAACACTTGGTGGTCTTTCAGACCTCCGCCGACTTCAAAACCTTTTATGAAGCCGGACTTGCTGTGGAAGATGCAATCCGCACTGGTATATTTGATAAAGGCGAGTCAGCTTCTCGACCCAAGCGAGTCTACTCCGGTAACAGCAATACCCTTTTTGGACCCAATACCTATCACCAAACTCAAGCCAGTTCCTCCAATCCCAAGTTGGTCAAAACCGAGCCACTTAACCAGATAGCCACCTAGTCACCACCTCCCCAAAATACATCCCGGTCGAGAAGAGAATTCTACCAATTCTCTTTCCCTCTTACCACTGTCTACAAAATGCTCCTTGAGAAAAATGTCATCAAGCCTCTTGATCCACCCAAAGAACTTTCCCCAAACCTCAATCCAAATGTCTACTATGCCTATCACCAAATGCCCGACCATCATACCAACAACTGTATCCGCCTCAAACACATAGTCCAAGACTTTGTTGATGACAGAACCATTCCAATTCCTAAGCAAAAGCCTAATACTATTTCCAATCCCTTGCCTGACCACTAGCAAAATATCCAGATCAACCAGATATCCTTCAGCTCCACTTTAAATGGCCAAAACCCTGACCAGTTCAATCCAAGCCTGTACATCGTGCCAGTCACTGAATCAAAACCCTTTGTCGCAGTACTGGAGAATCTGGAAATCCATGCCATTGAGAATTTTGAACGGAAGCCCGAACTCAAATGGGGCGACCTCGCAGAACAAGGAGAATGGGCCATGAGCGATCAGGAGTGGGAAGATTCCCAACAAGCATTGTTCGGTTCTTTGATAATCTCTTGGGACCCGAGCCAGTACATTGTCCCAGGATTTCATGACAAGCCATCTGTTGATATACCGAAAAGCCTCGGTATCAGTCAAGTTGAAGAGGCAGCAATCTCTGCAGACCCTCTAGATACGGTTTCACTCCCAACCTTGTTTGAAGATTCTGAAGATCATCTCAGCCCAAGAAATGGAAAAACCCTGCACAACCTCTCCGACGGCTCCTCGCTGTCTCAGCTTCCCGAAGAAGAAAACCGTCAAGCCATCGAGACTGTCTTCAGTTATCACAATTGGTTTCCCTAGGCATACATTATCGGAGAGTCTCTACCGCGGCCATCCGCACCATTTCCACATGATTCCAACGTATCAGTTCTAGTCACCGATCCCCGAACAACCACAGGGAACGAAGATGAGGTTGTTGACATCCGAGTCGGCAGCAATGAAGTGTGGACAGTCAATAAATCCATGCTGGACCAATCTTTCTGGCAAGATTCAAAGGTAACAGATCTGCAAGCAAAACTAGAAACAATTGAGATCAGCAGTTAGAAAACTCCAGACAGTTTGATTGACTTATAGTCTGAAGATCAGAATCAGAATCAGAAGAGAGAAGCCATCAAAACTGGCAAACGCAAAGTTAGTGAAGGATTTGCAGATTTCTGGGGTGAAAACTAGCAACTATGGGAAGATACCGTCAATCAGGTAAAAAGAAGTGGCCGAATCTACCAACCGGCCAACCATCGGGGAAACATCCCACACCGAACTCAGCCAGAATAATTCATTTGGGACGATCCCGTTCAGGAAAATTCAGCTCCGGTTGAACCAGAAGTTACTACTCAGCCACCTCAAAGGAACCGAGCAACTGCAGAAGAATTGGTCCAAAAGCAGCTTGAAAGAACTCCAGCGTCAGTCTCAATCTGGGTTCTGCTCTCCTCCTCCAAGGAACACCATCAGAAACTGATCAAAACTCTGTCCAACATGGAGGTACCACCTGATACTCCTCCAGAAACTATGGTAGCCCTGCTTACCCCTGCTCTTGCCAACCACGTTGTCACCTTCACAGAAAAGGATCTACCCCCAGAGGGAGCCATTCACAACAAACCTTTACACATCACTCTGAAGTGCATGGTAAAATGGGTCCCAATCATTCTGCTTGACAACGGATCCGCACTAAATGTGTGTCCCCTACGGACAGCCTATTGTCTTGGTTTCAAGAACAAAGACTTTCAACCATCCAACCTCGGAGTACGCGCATATGAAAACACGCGCAGGGATGTGATTGGGATCGTCCAGATGGAAGTAGTCATTGAAAGCTTCAAGACGGACATCGAGTTCCGTGTGCTCGACATCCCGTCATCTTTTAACCTGCTGCTGGGCAGGCCTTGGCTTCATCGGTCAGATATCATGGCAGTACCTTCTTCCCTACACCAAAAAGTCCAACTTGGTCTGGCCACAGGAACTTTAACAATTCACGGAGATTCAGGGATCCATCCCCATGTCCCCGACAATGCACCATTACTTGAGATCGCTCACGGAGAAGAGGATATCACCCTCGGTGGTTTCTCTTTTGATACTTCCGGATCAATCCTTACCGTCAAAATGGACGAAGACTTCTCAATGAGCTCAACTGCTTTAGAGATGATGAGAAAGATGGAATACCTACCTAGCCTGGGGTTAGGTCTGAACAACCAAAGGATGGCTGAATTCTCCAAGTTTTGGATGAATAGCCACCGCTTCGGTCTCGGTTATGAGTCAGCTGACAGTGAACCAAGAAAGGGAAAGAAGGTGCAAACAGGTGCCAAGAAAAAGCCCATTCAGTTTGTGAAAGCTCCAGAAGCTATCTACTAGGGAGAACCGGAGCCATTCTGGGACATGGAAACAAAGACTAAGCTGCCAGGCTTCGAAATCTTTGCAAACGACACTTGGGACAATGACGATGAAGCTGAGAAGAGGGAAGAACTGGTTAAGGCACTCTAAGTTGACTGGATCGAAACTCTTGACTCAGGGAATCTCCAATCGCTGTTTGGGGAAGAGAGCCTGATAGGTGTAGGAGAAGGCGAGCCTGCTGCGATGCTGTTTGATTTAAAGCCTGATTTGGAGCTTGCCGAGGAGGTAGAGCTGATGATGCTGAGCCAGGATGCCCTTGGAGATGTCACTACACTCATTATGGATGCCAATGGCGTTTATAAAAATTGCACTTTTGTACCTAGAATCACTTACATTAGCACTGAATTTGAGTCTAGCACTGATTCCGAGACTGAGTCTGAACCCGAGCATGTATCTGTCATTCCCCCGCGTCATCATTTTTCTTTTCAATTTGAGTCCACTCTCATGTACCACGCCCCTGAGGCCCCCGCATTTGCTATCAATGAAATAGACTTTGCTTATCTTGATGTGTCCGAAATAAATTGTGTTGACCCCGCGATGAGGGGATCGAATTCGAGGAAGGAATTCCAGAAGAACTTCGATCTCTAATCAGAAGGGAAGACGAAAGGCATGCTCAGCCTATAAAAGAAAAAATTGTTTTCTATAAACTTGAAAGACGAAAATGATCCGCGAATGGTTCAAATTGGTTCCAGACTATCGCCTGAAGAGTTCAAAGCCCACTCAGATCTCCTGAAAGAATTCAAGGATGTTTTTGCATGGTCACACGCAGATATGCCTGGTATCGACCCTGAGATTGTGGAGCATCGAATCCCGCTTTACCCGGATGCAAAGCCTGTCAAGCAAAAGCTGAGGAAAATGAGGCCGGATTGGGTGCTGGAAATCAAGAAGGAAATTCAGAGGCAGATAGACATCGGGTTCCTAATGGTAACAGAATACCCTCAATGGGTTGCAAACATCGTTCCTGTTCCTAAGAAGAACGGAAAAATTTGGGTCTGTGTAGATTTCAAAGATCTGAACAAGGCCAGTCCTAAGGATGATTTCCCATTGCCGCACATAGATGTACTTGTGGACAATACTGCCGAACATGCACTCCTTTCCTTCATGGATGGTTTCTCCGAATACAACCAGATTCTCATGGCTCCCGAAGACCGTGAGAAGACTACTTTCACCACAGAGTGGGGCACTTACTGCTACAGGGTCATGCCTTTCGGATTAAAGAACGTCGGGTCAACCTATCAGAAGGCAGCCACGACATTATTACATGACATGATTCACAAGGAAGTAGATGTCTACGTCGATGACATGGTCGTCAAAGCCAAAGAGAGAGAAGAGCACTTACCCGCACTCAGAAAGTTCTTTGAAAGAATTCGCAAGTACCGGTTGCGTCTCAACCCTGAAAAATGTACATTCGGAGTTACAGCTAGGAAAATGTTGGGGTTCATGATCACCATGCGAGGCATTGAGATAGATCCTTCCAAGATCAAGGCTATTCTCGAAATGGAGCTGCCCCGGACAGAAAAGGAAGTGCGAAGCTTCCTCGGGAAAATTCAGTTCATCAGCAGATTCATTGCCAAGTTGACCTCAACTTGCGAGCCGATGTTTCAACTACTCAAGAAGGGTGTACCATTCAAATGGGACGACAGATGCCAGAAAGCTTTTGAAGCCATCAAGAGTTATCTTCAGAATCCTCCGGTACTGGTGCCACCAACACTAGGGCAACCTCTAAACATGTACTTATCAGTTACCCCATCAGCCATGAGATGCATGCTCGGACAAGAAGGCGAAGGCGGAAGCGAGAAAGCAGTCTACTACATTAGCAAGAAGATGGTAGGGTGTGAAAAACGGTACACTTCCCTGGAAAAGGTTTGTTGGGCTTTAATTTGGGCTTCCAAGAAGCTAAGACACTACATGTTAGCCTACTCAGTGAGGCTGATTTCTCGAATGGACCCTCTCAAATACCTGCTTGAGAAACCGGCTCTCACTGGTAAGCTGGCACGCTGGTTGCTTCTACTAGCTGAATTTGATATCAAATACATAACTCGGAAGCCTTTGAAAGGAAGGGTTGTCGCTGAATTTCTGGCTGATCATCCGGTAGAAGGTCCAGAAGATGTGGAGTTCGAATTCCCCGATGAAAATGTCATGACAATGACCGACGATGTATGTGTGGACGGTCGGCCCACGCTGTTTGTTTTGAAAAAGGGGCAAACTTATGGAAAAAGAAAATTTAGGTCGCCACCCGGGGTTTTTAAAAAATGTTAGGTGCCCGAGAAACCGTTTAGAAAAATAATGACTCTTTTGCCGCTGAAAAAGGGTTTGGTCTGCGAAAAATTGGAGATTTGGATTCGGGAGCCAGGTTACCCGCGGGGAAGGTTTTGTTCGAACAATGCACCCCGCGTGCCCGATAAAAATCGGTCTCTACTAAATATTTTGGGATTTTTAGAAAACATTTTACTGTCAAACTTTATCCAAATAAACAGTTAATTATAACGGAAATAACAGTAAACAAATAAACAATTGATGATAATAATGAACAAATAAGCAATAAACACATACACATAATGGAAGAAAAACATTTAAAATAGAAAACTCGAACATTACTCACTGTCCGAGCGACAAAACTGATTTTTGAAATTTTTAGTGTACAAGGCAGTACCGTACGGTACTATGGTAGTACCGTTTAGTTAAAAACATAATACCGTATGATACTGGACTGTACTGGACAATGAGAAAAGCTGGGTTTTGGACAGTAAAAGGAAAGCTTAGTGTTCTCAGTACATAGCTTTGCAAAACTTGACATTTTGGAGTAAAAATTTTGATTTCTCGTGAGAGAAGAGCTATGTACCAAGACTTGAAAATCATGTTTTTGACTGGAAATGTGCCAGAAGATACCTCACCACCCTACGGCATTGATTGGCCGAGAGAAACAAGGCTCCAAAATACTTGGTTTAAACAGAAGTGTCGCGCGGCACTATGGAAGTACCGTACAGCACTACTGTAAAAATTCCATATTCTTGTGGCTGGTTTTTGTTGAGCATTGTTGGTATACCAAGCTCAAGAGAGGTACAAGGAACCTTCTTGAACTTGGCCTTACCCTCAGAATACCAAAGTAGCTGACTTCGGTGGTGAAACAGAGGATTTTACCTTCGGGAATTGAGTTTTAAGGCAAACACTTGAACTAGAACCTGGAACTGGGTGTTATAGGTATCAAAGAGGTCTGGTGGAATTGGGAAATAGGGGTCTTGAGTGATGGGTACGAGTGGAGGTTGCGGGAGGAGTGGCCGACGGTGGTTTCAGACAAGATTTGGGTCTTTAAGGTGGAATCTTGGACAGAGTATCAACTGAAATAGGTTTTAACAGAGCTTCTAGGTATTCTTTGATTGAGCCTCCTCTCTTTTGTCAGCAAAGCCGAGACACTTCATCATGTAAACCCATGTTTACACTAAAAAATGGTAGTCTACACGGCACCCTTTGCGTGCCTTAGGGACCAAGAACATGGCAGGAGTCTGTTTTTCAACAAAGGGAGCTGCTGGTAACGTGTTACAGGTTCGATTGATGCCTGACAGTGTCGTGCGGCACTATGTCAGTACCGTGCGGCATAGTTGACTGGGTCAACTGTGTCGTGCGGTGCAAACTTGGGTCACGGCTGGGTTTTTGGGCTGAAATTGGTCACACGGGACTTGGGGGAGTATGGTACGGTATAGTGGTTCAGGTTGGTTCCGTTCTTTGTTCAAGTATTGCTTCAAAACTCATTCGAGCGTTTCTTTTCGTCATCGGGACTTTTAAAGATGTCCGAAGCTTTCAAATTGGGGTGTCTACAGTTGCCCCTCTTTGACGAGACTCGAGTATCAGCGGGTGATTCAAGTCGCGTCAAAGATATAGACGACCCAATTTCGTTTCCCCGGATATCCTTAAACATAGAAAAACATGTAAATAATCATGTATGCGGTTCAAGCTGCCTACGTAACTTCTTACAAGGATCACACCAGCATAGTTCTGCGGGGCTTGTAATGCAATGTGAAAAGTTGACACCTCATTTTTCAATGAAGGAAAAACAAATGATGTTTGGTGAACAAAACCGACGAATGTCTTGAAGGATTAAATGTCGTAGTGGGCTTACATGAAAAATATTAAATGTCGTGTAAGGGCTTATATGAAAATATTAAACGCCGTGTAAGGGCTTACATGAAAACTTTCAATCACCGTGTAAGGGCTTAAGGGCTTACATGAAAATATTAAATGACGTGTAAGGGCTTACATGAAAACTTTTAAACACCGTGTAAGGGCTTACATGAAAATTTTTAAACGCCGTTTAAGGGCTTACATGAAAATTTTTAAACGTCGTGTAAGGGCTTACATGAAAATATTAAACGCCGTATAATGGCTTACATGAAAATAGTAAAGTGTAAGGGCTTACATGAAAATATTAAATGCCGTGTACGGGCTTACATGAAAATATGATCTCAAAATATTTAAACGCCGTAGAGGACTTAATCAATGTCGTAGAGGACTTAAAATAATTTCTGAAAATTTAATCAACGCCGTAGAGGACTTAATCAATGCCGTAAAGGACTTTAAAGATTGTGATGACTCGGGAAGCGCCATTTCAAATCACTGGGTGAGAAATCTATCTCAAAATTCTGGGGCGAGAAATCTATTTCAAAACTCGGGTGGAAACGGGTATAACCGTTTGGGTCAGAACATAAAGCTGACCACTTGGGTCATAACATAAAACTGACCACTAGGGTCACATCAGTGGGTGTGCTGCAAATGAATTGAGACTACAGTGTTTTATTGCTATAGAGGATTTTCAGAGATAATGATCATGACTGTTTGGAGTGTGTGAGTGCTTGTGATTCATTCGGAGCGAGTGATCGTCCGGACCAACGTGAGTGCTTTATGAGAATGATCGTGATCCATTCGGAGCGAGTGACCGTCCGGACCAACGTGAGTGCTTCATGAGAATGATTGTGATCCGTTCGGAGCGTGACAGTGCCCCGGGTTTTCTTGGACCTTGGCAGAATGCGAAACTGATTCAAAACAGCAAGTGAATTCATGTTTGAAAAGTGGTTCCGAAGGACAACTTGATTGAAAAGATTATCCCGCTAGGTGATTTGATTAAAAAGTCCTTCCTCAGGACGGTTTGATTGAAAAGAGTCGACCATTTCTGGTCCTGAAATTGATTTGAACTTGAAGTGACAATTTTTGGCCTTTGAAATTGAAGTTTGATTGAATTTGAAGCGACCATTTCTGGTCTTGAAATTGAATTTGATTGATTTTGAAGCGACCATTTCTGGTCTTGAAATTGAATTTGAAGATGACCATTTCTGGTCTTGACTTTGAAATTGAGCTTGAAGTTAATTGAAAATTTGTCTCGGAGGACGATTGATTGAAAAGCTATCCCGAAGAATAATTGTCTAAAAGCAAAATTGTCTTGAAGGACGATTGGTTGGAAAACTGTTGATTGAAAACATGTTTTGAAAAACTTGTCTCGAAGGACGATTGATTGGAAAACTGTTGATCGAAAACATGTTTTGAAAAACTTGTCTCGAAGGAGGATTGATTGGAAAACTGTTGATCGAAAACATGTTTTGAAACTTGTCTCGAAGGAGGATTGATTGGAAAACAGTTGATTGAAAACATGTTTTGAAAAACTTGGACGATTGATTGGAAAACCGCCACTGAGAACACTTGATTGAAAAACCACCGCATGATCGAAAAAATCGCCATTGGGGACACTTGTTTGAAAAACCGCCACTGAGGACGCTTGATTTGAAAAACCGCCGCATGATCGAAAAATCGCCATTGGGGACACTTGTTTGAAAAGCCGCCACTGAGTACATTTGGTTGAAAAATGATCGTCACTGAGGACAGTTGATTGAAAAACTGCCACTGAGGACGTTTGATTGAAAATAATCTTTACTGAGGACACTTGAAAAAAACGTCCCGGAGGACGATTGATTTGAGAAAAAAGGGGACCACTTATGGCCAATTGATTTGAAAAATTATCTCGAAGGATGGTTGAGTGAGACTCAGGGTTTGACACTTGACGACATAATGACAACACTCCTTTTTTTTTTTTGAAAAGTAGGATGCACAACGGGGTGTCTCTTTTGCTTTACTGTCTTTCCTTTTGGCCACAGTTTGGATCTCGGGCTGGTTCTTGAAGCTTGAGCTTTTAGGTTGAGGTTTGACCCTTGGGTTTGTTTCTGTTGAGGTTGAAGATTGTGGCTTTAAGCCTTCTTGGATCCCGGTGTATGCTTGCCCCGATGAATGGTTGTGGGCCGACGTGCCCCAGTTCTTTGATTTGGGCACGTGCTTGCCCTGGCGAATGGTGGTGGGCCAACATGTCCTAGTTGTGGACAAATGTGCTCCTAAGTTCTGAATCTGTCGGTGGTTTTGGCTATCCATTGACCTGTGTAGATTCTTCCAGGCATTGAAATCATCTTCCACGAGTTTAAGACTAGCAATACCATTAGAGCCTGACTAGATGAAGACCTTGTGTGAATTTGGACAAGGCCCAGATAAAGAAGACCCTTTTTGGAGGAGCGACTTTACAATGATGCCCCTTGACAAGACAAAGACCACGAAGTGTATTTTTGACAAGACCAGGCTGACTGAAAGGATTTGACAAGACTGACAAGGCCGAGGGATTTGATCGGCCATATGGACAACAGAGTGGACTTTAACATGACTGGCAAGGCCGAAGGATTTGATCAGCCTTTTGGACAAAGGGGTGGATTTTGAGACGACTGACAAGGCCGAGGGATTTGATCGGCCTTTTGGAGAACAGAGTGGATTTTGACATGACTGACAACAAAGGATTGAAAGGGTCTTTTCATCAACTGAGTGACTCTCCTTTAGGATGCCCCTGACTGGGGCGAAGATTAACTGTTAGATGATAGAAAAGACCATACTGACTCAGAGTTCTGAAGGATGGCAAACATGCCTCACGACTGATGCTAAAATTGTCAAGACAAAATTGAGTTTTTGATGACTTTCCCTTCGGGATTTCGAAATTGTTTCACTCCATAAAATGATTATCATTCAAATTGATTATTTTGTCAAAACACCATATTTCTTATCATGAACCCATGCCCCGGATTGCTGATGATGTCTCATTAAGATGCCCAGTTTGGGGGCTACTGATGAAGACCCACTGATGTGCCCCAATTTGCTTTGGCCGACGCTAGTGTTTGCACAATGCTTTGACTTTTAAGGGAGATTAGACTGTTCCCTTTTGATTCTTGCTATCAAGTTGCGCTTTCCAATCTGAAAGGTTTTTTATTGAGGTTGTAATGGGGCCAAGGTTTGGGCTTGACAAAGAAAGGATAAAAGGCTCAAAATTTTCATTTTCCTTTGTGGTGATTAGAGCTAGCAGCTATCTTTGAACTATTCTGGTGCCTTCTTTGTTTTTGCTCGGCATTTTCTCGTCCCTATTTTGCTTGAGCACTTTCGCAATTTGTTGTGCCTATGTGTTTGACCCTTTCATTCTCTTGAAATTTTTGATGTGCCATTGGAAATCATGCGTTTGGCACTTTCATATCTCTTATTTTACCCCAGTGTGGGGGATAGCTGCCTAGCAGGGTTCTTTTTCAAAGAAAATTATTCAGGCTCAAAAAGGCTATCAAGGGGGGTATATTTATCTGGGAAATAAAAGCAAAGAATGCTTTTCTTCATTTTGAATTGCGCAACTTGATAGAGAGAATCAGTGTATGCTCTAACTTTTGCCTAGATTATATCTTGAAGTTTTGATCTAGCGAGCTTTGTGCCTTAACTTTTGCCTAGGCCGCCCTTGCGGGTTTTCGACCTAGTAGGCTTTTTCTATGTCAAAGCATTGCTTCTTGATGGCATCGGGGAATGGTGTCTAGAAGTCCTTCTACTTTCATGGGGCGAGGATTCAATCAACTACTATCTCGTGTTTTGAAGTGATTATCATGAATCTCAAATGATGGTGGAAAACAATTCCAAGTTGAGGGATTATTCAAAAACTGAAGTTTATTATGACAATTTCGACACAAAGGCATGACATTGAATTTCAAAAGTTACAACCGAACCATAGAGGGTTGCCTACGTATCCCTTTGCAACGAATCAGGTCGTGCGTAGTTCGGGACTACAAAGCTGACTCTATTTTTTATTTTTGTTTTTGTTTTTGGACAATAACAGGACACTACAGACACAAATTTGAAGGCAAAAGCATGAAAGACTCGAAGTACAACCTGACACAACTAACACTTGTCTTGACTTGAAAACTTGACCCGAAGATTTGACCCGACTTGCATGCTTCCAAGACTTATGGAAGATTGAGCTATTGCATGATCACTGATGATTCATTGGTCAGACAAGGTTTTCAGCTCCGCCAATGGAACAGGGATGAATCCGTTGTCAATGAGATCTTGAATTTCATGGCGGAGGCGGTGGCAATCATTGGTAGCATGGCCGGGCATCTGATGGAATGCACAAAAGGCATTTGGGTTATGGTGAGATGAGAGTATCTGAGGTAGAGGAGTTGGAGGGAGTGGTTTGATATGGCCAGCTATGAGAAGCTTTTTATAGACTGTGGATAAGGGTGCAGAGATTTGAGGATGGTTGACTTGGGTTGTGATTTTGTTGGTTGCTTTGGCTTGGTCGGGGTTAGGGACAATGTTGGGCTCTTGAAATGGAATTGAGATGGTTTCATTGTCAATGAGGTCCTGGATTTTGTGTTTAAGGCGGAGGCAATTATTGGTGTGATGGCCGGGCATCTGGTGGTAGATACAGAAGGTGTTTGGATTATGGTTTGCAGGAAGCTCTTTGGGTGGTTCAAGAGGTTTGAGAGAATTACTTTCAAAAAGGCTTTTGCAAACAGTAACAATGGAGGTAGGGAATTGGTGAAAGTTTCTTTTAGGGCGGTTGCTTCGGTGTGGACGGCCACTTCCGGTGATCCGGAAAATGTTTTTTTTTTTTGTTTTTGAAATTAGAAAAATACGAGTCGCCACCCGGGATTTGATTTAGAAAATCTTTCGGAAAGGATTTGGTCCACGAAAAAGATTCTTTTTAGGTCCGGAAGCTAAGTTACGGGCGGGGAAGGTTTTTTTTGGAAAAGCACCCTGCTCGCCCGGGATATTCCCGGTCTCTACTAAATATTTGTGGGATAAAAAAATATATTTTCTTGAAAATCTTTGACAATTAATCAAGTAAAAAACAAAGAACAACAAATAAATGAAATTAACATGATTACATGGAAATAAAATAAAATGAAGGGACTAAATGTTAATAAAGAAAATTGACGGAAAAAGTGTAATTTTTAAAAATGTAAGTCGCACCAAAGGATGAGAAAACAGGGGAGGTTTTCTGGAAAACAGGGGGAACAGAGGAGAACCGCCCGGCTCTCTGGGACAGCCGTTCGGCTCTGGTGAAAGAGCCCTCCGGTCCTTAATCAGGGCCGACCGGCCCTCTGGTCGTTTTTTGCAAAAAAATTTCTATCCTCTGAAGGGAATGGAGTTTTGACTCGAAAACCGGTTTCTTTTATACAAAAATTCTCCTAAGAAGAGTATTAATGTTTAGAAAATGTTTTGGGGAAGAAATGTATCCCGAGAGAGGCCGAACCGCGCGATTATGATGAAAAATGACTCGTTTCGATACCTCGGAAAGATTTTTACTATAAATAAACTTTCCCGAACCCAAAAATAACTACTGGAGTTACTCCGAATTCGGGAAAGATCCCTCAAAAGACCGCGGTTATGGAACCCGGTCCAGAAAATATGATTTTATACCTTGATCGGATTGACTCGAACGCCTGAAAGAAACTTGTTTTTCCTCGGATTTGATTCTTAATGCCCTTGCAAACTTCTGGAGTCGGGTAAGTGTTTTTGAAATATTTTTCGTATAGAGTTTCCGACTGGAAGTGAAAATAACTGGACGCGGGGAAATTTTGCACGATTTTTGTTTTGCAATCTCTCTTTCGCAATCACCGTCTTCAACCTTTTTCTCCTCTCTACCTCTTCATCGTCCTCTTCAAAGTGAGCGAATGGAACTGATTTTATAGGCGCTGAGGTTACCCATAAAATCACGCAAGAGATTTTTATTGTCATGATATTCCCCGGCGCGGGGAATATATTCTTCTGCAGTAAATCTCTGAACCCGGATTTTTCGACAAGACAGGTAACAGACAGAGCCGGCCGGTTCTCAAGGAGAGCCGTCCGGCCGTGACGTCAAAGCCGTCCGGTCCTTGTAAGGGAATAAGGCCGCCCGGCCTAGGTATTAAAACCGTCCGGCCCTCTACTTTTTACTCCTGGAAATTTTTTGTTTGTTTTCAAAATGATTTAAAGGCGCGACCGATGATTTCAAGGTATTCTACATATTTTCTTTTATTTATCATTGGGGAGACGCAGGGTCAAAAATTGGGGTGTCTACAGTTGCCCCTCTTCGACGAGACTTGGTCATCATTCTGTAATGCAAGTTGCATCGAAGATAAGGAGACAACCCAATTTCGGTTGCCCTAACATATGAGAACAAAAATCAATAAAGCGTGGTCGAGCCCTAAGGCTTCCTACGTACCCCATTTGTAGGGATCAGACCAAACGTAGTTCATCAGAGCTAAAATCGAATAAATACCTTGACGGATTTTTAAAATCTGAAATGCCGCTGAGGGCGCTGTGAAAATTGACTCCTCCTTTTTCAACGAGGGAAAACAAACGATTTTTTTTTTAGAAAAATCAAATAATTACCTGACGGATTTTTAAAATCTGAAATGCCGCTGAGGGCGCTGTGAAAATTGACTCCTCGTTTTTCAACGAGGGAAAAACAAACGATTTGTTTGGAAAAATCAAATAATTACCTGACGGATTTTTAAAATTTGAAATGTCGCTTAGGGCGCTGTGAAAAATTGACTCCTCGTTTTTCAACGAGGGAAAACAAACGATTTTTTTTTAGAAAAATCAAATAATTACCAGACGGATTTTTAAAATCTGAAATGCCACTGAGGGCGCTGTGAAAATTGACTCTTTTTTCAACGAGGAAAAAACAAACGATTTTTTTTTTAGAAAAATCAAATAATTACCTGACGGATTTTTAAAATCTGAAATGCCACTGAGGGCGCTGTGAAAATTGACTCCTCTTTTTTCAACGAGGGAAAAACAAACGATTTTTTTGGAAAAATCAAATAATTACCTGACGGATTTTTTTAAAATCTGAAATGCCGCTGAGGGCGTTTTGAAGAATTTTGAATTGTATTGCCATAGAGGGTTTATATAACGAAATGAAAATTATGGACTTATATAACAAAATGAAATTTAATGTGAAAATTTTGAAAATTTACCAAGGAGGAAGTTTTTAGAAATACCAGGGGGTGTTGTGCAATAACCAAAAGAGACAGGAGAGAGCCGTACGGCTCATGATACTAACCGGGCGGCTCTATGAACAGACCCGGGCCAGCCGTGCGGCTGAGAAGTCCGACCGTGCGGCTAAAGGTTGTCGACCGTGCGGCTCAAGCTTCAGTTTCAAACCGCCATTACACCCGTTCACCATTACGCCTGGATTTTTGTTCGAAATTTCTCCTTCAATTATAATCGGTTTCCTCCCTTGTCCGATTTCTTCTCTCCCTTTTCCATTGAACTTGTTCGGAAGCAAATTCAATTGATATCAAATAGAAAAATTCTTGAATCGACGGTAGCCATGGCAGATTTCGGCGATGTTGGTGATGAATCTTCTTCTTCCAGTGATCAGGGGAAGTTGCCGGTGCGTGAAGGAGCGGCGGCGGGGCCGATTCAGACCGTGAGTGGACCAGTTCCACCATTACTGACCGGAATTGATCCGGGAGTAGAAAACCCGATTTCAATAGAGGGTCGTTCGAGCGAAATTGGCGGTGAGGAGACCCGCGCGGTTGGAGATGAGCACCATGCGGCTCAGGTTGGAGATGAGGGGGTTCAAACTGGTGAGCACAGTAAAGTGGTTTCCTTGGACGTACCAGGGATCGATCGAACAAGGGCCCATGAAGGCCCGGTTGCGGATGAGCCCGTGGATGGTGATGGTGACGAGGTGCGAGAGCCGGAGAGTGTGGTGATTGACGTGAGTGCCACGGCCATGGAGGTTGATCGCCCGGGTGGCGAGGTTGGGGTTCAGAGCACTACTACCCCATACACAAGGGTGTGTCAGGTATGAGTACTCCTCTTTCTGATATTGAGATTAATGTAGCAGGTATAGATGTTTCTGTTGAGCCGAGGGCTCTGAGGAGAGACTTAGGTAAGGAGGTTATGATCCCTCCCGAGGTTCAGAGTGCTGTTTTAGGTACACCGGTTAGGGGAGAGGCACAGACGACTGGTAGTTCGGTGTTGATTAGAGGACCCGGGGGTGATGATGTGGTGATGGAGGAGGGTAGTGATGGTGAGGGATTACCTGGTTTCGCCGAGCCTTTAGTGCCTCGAGTTTTTAGGAGTTTGACTTCGGCTCTGGGAGCAGCAGAGGCAGAGGCCGTAGACCCTACTTTGTTTCACAAACCCACTGGCACTTCGAGTGAGCGGGGTACTACTCTTGGAGACACCTTGGAGGCGGTTACAGACGAGACTTTGGCCCGGAATATTCAGGAGTTTCCGGACTTGGCGGTGTTAGTTGGTGAACCCCCGGCTCAGCAGAGAGAGCAAGAGGAGGTTTGAGGGTGTAGTGATCGGCGAGGTGACAGTTTCTGTGGTAGCAGCAGTCAGAGCTTCTCTGAGGGACAGGCTCCCTTTCACTCCTGAGACTTACGTGCCGCGGACGCACTTCTTTGCACCGTCCGGGTGCGGGTGTACGAGCCACTGTTGGCTTTCTACCCAGACTCACAGATCTTGCGGGACCCACAGACACACATTTCGAGGAGGCCTCTGGTATGTGTCTTCATTTGTGTTTTTCCTTTGGATATGATATTGCTGCTTTGCGCTGAATGAACTTGTTTGTTGTTTTTGAAACAGGTGAATCGGCCCATGCTGGGATATGGAGGGCCGTCAAATTGCTTGGCATTGTTTGACGGGTTGCCACAAGGGGTGAGGGATTTGGTAGATAGATTTGGCTTTCTTCCTTTCATACGGACACTGCTGCCGACATACTCTGACCGGTGTTTAGTGAGGGCTTTGATAGAGCGTTGGTGGGACACCACCGACACTTTGCGGCGACTACCGGTTTTAGGGTTGGCAGAGACCTGATTCCCTTTGACTCTGAGCTGTACTTGGACCATGCCGCGATGCGGCATAACCTGGGGAGGGAGTTTGGTGACGTGCCTTCTGTGCGGGTGGATCGCTTGGTATCCATTTGGGACCATGAGCCGGACTCACCAGAGGAGACGTCCCGGATGGCGAGGGCCTACTTGTTACACCTGTTTGGTTCTTCCTTGTTCCCGGACAAGCAGAACCACGTGCACTTGGGTTGGCTGCCTGCCTTGGAGGTGGTTGAGGAGGCGGGGAGGTTTGACTTTGGTGGTGCGGCCTTGTGTACACTGTACGTTTCTTTGGGTGCCGTCACCAGAGGGAGGGGCGCGAAGATCTGTGGTTATTGGAGAGTCTTGGAGGTAACACTTCTTGATTTTCCTGCTTTTGGTTGTACCTTTGCATTGTTGCTTATCTTGATAACTGACTTTGAAAACTTGCAGGTGTGGGCCTATGAGGTGTTTGGAGTTCCGGCTCCAGGGAACACTCATGACCCACAGGACGTGTTTACGCGGGCACTGAAGTGGACACGGAGTCACGTAAGGGAAGGCGGATTGAGACGTGATCTGAATGCCCTTCGTATCTTCCTGGACCAGAGTACAGGGATTACGGTGAATTTTCTTAAAACTGTGCTTTCGTGCCTTTCCATTTGCATGTAATGAACTATCTGAGTCCAGACTGATTTTATCCTTGAATACTGTTGCAGGTTCGTTGGAATCCATGGGGTGATGCCGATCTCCCTTACTTGGCTCGGAGCAGAGAGGTTACTCGGGGGCGGATTCTGTTGGAGTCCCCGTTTGGTTGGAGGTGGTAGTTGGGCGAGAGAGTGTCACGCCAGTCCCTTGAGTTGACTGAGTTTAGAGTGCCGGGTCCGCTTCCGTCACGTGTTCAGAGGATGCAGGAGTACACAGTGGAGGAGTTGGAGACTTTGATTCCTCTCCAGACTCCCCAGGCTATGTGAGGAGCTTCTTGGCGCACACTTTGGACATAACACCTCCACCGGCTCCTGTAGAGCTTGTTCTGTTGCATGCAGTTATGAGGGTGCTGGACGTTATGATACCGGGTGGAGCCATGAGAATGATAGACGTCCCAGCTGTTACCGGGCCCGTGACTTTTGAGGCGACAGAGGTAACCTGAAATTTATAGAAAGAAAATAGTTAGTTTTCCAATTTCAATTCAAATATAATGCTTGTTACCTGATGTTGCTTTCAACTCTTGGTGCAGATTCCTGTTGAGTGGGCCAGGTCTCAGATCGAGTATTCGCGGGATCTGGAGGCTTTAGTGCGGCGTCTCATGCTGGGTGAGGTTATCCCGACACGGGACCGGCCTGAGCCCGGTTTGGTGCCTGACCCAGGAGGTGACGGAGGTGATGATGGAGATGATGGAGCTGGTAGCGGAAGAGGTGGTAGAGGCGGCCGTGGGGGTGGCCGTGGAGGTGGCTGTGGAGGCGGCCGTGGAGGCAGAGCTGGTGATAGAGCTAGAGGAGCAGAGGGTGGCTGCGGAGGCCGTACTGGTGGACGCGGTACTGGTGGTGACCGCGGGACGGGCGGTGGCGCGTCTGGGAGCCGCCGGAGACCGAGGGAGCGCAGGGGCTCAATTGACAGTGATTCGGATCAGGTATCCTTTGTGTGCTGCTTTTCTTGAATTCCGAATGCTTTGAATTCGTTTATTAACGTTGAGATTTCTATGCAGGATGTGGCTCCTCCTTTACGGCCGGTGAGGAGGCCTTTGATGAAGCGCGCCCGGGGAGAGCCGACACGTGTTACATCTCTGATTCCACCGTCTGGCGGGGTGCTAGTTGAGAGGCCTAGGCCGAGTGCGCGTGGGAGTTCTGTACCCTCTTGGAGATGAGCTCCTCTGGAGGAGAGTAGTAGTGAGAGGACTATGATAAGCATGATGATGATGGTGGCAGTGATGAGGACGACGAGTCTAGTACGCCTGAGCGCCCTGTGGTCAAGAGACGTTGTAGTGGCTTTTAGGCCGAGCCTGCGCGCTCGTTTTTTATTTGGGCGCTTGTTTGCTCCTTTTTTCCCTTTTTAGGAGTACGGCCTGCGAGCCGAGTAGATAGGGATGATGATGTTGGGCCAGTTTTGCCCTCAGATGGATGTACCTGCACTTTTTATGGATGCTGTACGGATGTTTATATGATTTTTGCACTTTTATCATTTCAATTTATCTACACTAGCTTGCTTTTGAGTTTAAAGCTGAGTTTAACAAGCACGATTGATTAAAGAAACATAGGAATCTGGAGAAGTTTGTGGGATATACCCCTGGAAAATACTTTTTGACTGTAAAGTAGAATTTGGAAGACTCGAGTGGACTTAATAAACCCGAATGATTATCAATAATGTGACCTGAGACACCAAAACTTGAAACTCGTATATCACATGACAAACAATGCTTCTAACAAGTTATATACAGTTATCATAACTTGCTTGAATGATTGAAATGGAAAAATTGACACCCGAACGCGTTTCGGCTTGTTGACGGCTCCCGTTTGGCCATATTCGGACTTCAATACCCTTGGATTCAAAAAGGTTGATTTGACAATCTTGATTCATTGTCCCTGATGATTGTTCATGCTTTCCATAGCCACTGTTGTCAAAAAGACGGAAAACGGCTATTCTAGCTCGTCCCGGTTTGCCGTATCGGGCATATTGGGCCCGTTGATGTGCCGTTTTGACCGAATGAAGTCCAAATGCGAATCCGATCGCTCCTATAGTCCCTAAGCACTTACTATGGCTTGCTTGTGCAAAAACATCATTGAAAATACAGAAAAAGGAGCTCTTGTTCTCAATATTTCGTTTCGGGTGTCGGTTTCGCCGTATCCGACACAGTGGAGTATTTACCTGCCCAAACGAGGTCGAAATCTTGATCCGATTGCGCACACAAGTTTCAAATATCTGTCTTGAGCTGTTAGAACAGAAAATTTTGCAAAAAGAATAGCCATGAGGGATTTGGACCCTTAAACCAAAACTTAGCCTTTGATCATGCCTCCAAAAACGGCCGTTTCGTGCATTTTGATGCTTTTGGTTGCGGGGACCCCGCGAAGTGTTTTGAGTGACCTTTTATGACTCCCCTGAATGTTTACCCATGCTTGCCGTGGCTGCCAAAGTTGCCAAAATGGAAAAATGGAGTTTCGGCTTGCCGGTTGGTCGGTTTCGCCGTATCCGTCCGTATCGGGGCTTCTTTTTGCTTAATTGTGATCGGAATGCCAATCCGATTGCTCGCACAACTTTCAAATACTATTTGGAATGCATCCATGCCAAAATATCATCAAGAACCTGACCGGGATGATTTTCGAGCCGTTGGTCGCAACTTGACGTCCATAAAAGCTAAAAGTGGCCGTTTTCGAGTTTTTAGTTCCTTGGACCTCAAACTCTCCATAGCTAAAAGTGATCATCTCATGGTACTGCCTAGGTGCTATATGCGCTTGCCGATGACGGTTTTGACCAATGATGCCCGGAGAACAGGGTGGCGGTGCCTCGGTTCGTCGATTTTTTGGCATATTTGGCGCTTTGGAGTGTCGGGATGTCCAAATGAGATTGAAATCATAATCCGATCGTTCCCACAACTTTGGAATGTCCATTAGAACTTGAATGTCTAGAAACATTAGTGAAAATACTCCCGGGAATAGTTTCGGGACCTCAAACTGGAAATTTTTCTCTGAATCTGGGCTGGGAGGCCGGCCAGCTTTGCCGTGAGAACCGGCCGGTCCTGTCCAAGAGCCGTCCAACTCAGTTGATGGACATTCCAAAACTTTGAGTTTGTGACAGTGCTCTGGGTTTTCGTCAGCTTCTCTGCTATTTCCAGTATATCATTGATGGAAGGTACCCGTGACGCGTTGCTACCCAAACTTCTCATTTCCCAACTTAGCACGCATGACGAGACTTGCAGATTTTCACAACTCCGATTTCCCTATAAAACTCATGCATGGGTATCATCCTTCCTTTTGTAACTCAAAACCAGTACCTCATTTCTTCCATACTTTTAAACATCACCATGAATCTTTCGGCTCAAGTTCGAACGTGGCTCGATGGTCTTGACGGCCTCGGGTGGCTCAACTTTCGGGATCACCGTATGACTTCATTGCGCTATATCCGAGATGTATCCATTTGCCCTGAGCTCCTGCATGATGCGGTACAATTCTGGGATCCGGAGGTGCATGTATTCCGCTTTGGTTTTAATGAAGTGTGCCCCACTGTGGAAGAGTTCCATGCGTATCTCGGAGGCTTCACTCTGAAGGTTCCAATCATCCCCTTGCACGGGATAAACTATGCTGATGTGTTGTCAGCTAGGCTTGGGATAAACTTCCGGGCAGCGAAGTCCATGCTCAAAGAAGACGTGATCAACATTCCGCGCATTATCAAGCAATTTTCTCCTGGAGGGTTTGCGCTGTGTCTTTGCTTGCTGGCAGCATTTCTATTTGTCCGGTCTGATGGTCAGGCCAGTTCATCTTTGGTTGGGGTGGCCATGCAATTTGAGGAGCGCAAAGACGTGGCCCCAATGGTTTTGGCTGAAACTCTGATGGGTCTGGACAAGGTTCGTGCTCGCCACATCAGTGTTTTTGAAGGGAGTGCTTTGCTCCTACAGGTAGGTTTCTCATTCAGCTCTCCTTTTGCTGTTTTTTCACACGTTCTTATTTTACCTCAACACTCGGGTTTAGGCTTTCTATAGTTTCTCACTTGTTTTTACTCTCATGCAGACATGGCTTTGTGACAAGGCGAATTTGTTGGAACCCGTGCCCCAGAGGCGGATTCATGAAACACAGGGGTTTGTTTAGAGAGGTTATCTGGATTCTTCTAATGATGTGCATGGTTGGTTTGGGGTATTTGCCCGAGTTTCTGCAGAAACAATTGCTTAGCGCATAATGTGGCTTGATATCCCGGCTATGCCTGTGAGCAACATGGGGCGTCAGCGGATGACCTTGGCTGTTCTGAATAACTGGACATTCTACATTCCAAACCGTATTCTCCGTCAACTCGGAGTTCGTCAGAAGATACCAAAACCTGAGAACTTTGCATTGCCGAATACCAATCTGGCTTCATTCAGGGCTTATCAAAATAACTGGAGGGAACGCACTGTCATCCCGCCGGACCAGTATCCGAGTGTCAACCTTTCCGACCGATATGTGAGGTGGCTGGTAGAAGACATGCAAACAAGAGAGAATGGAGACTAAACTTGACTTTCAGACTCAATCTTAATGTGCTCGAAATAAATTGTTTTGGCCCACCAGATGTACCGTGTGGGGCCATGATTGTTCGTGTTTTTGAAAGTTTCATGCTCAGCCATGTAATCCAAGAAGCCTTTAAATAAAGATGATTAATAAAAACCTTGCTTTGAACTATGCGCATTTCGAACGAACACCAACTCAGACAGATTTTTCAGAAAGATAGTGACCGGTCCTCCATGTGAGGATGCCTACATATCCTTTTGCAAGGAATCAAGTCATGACGTAGTTCAGGCGTCGAATTCTGGTTAGGGTTCACTCGGGTATTGACACTCTCCTTTTGTGCTCTTAATTTTGCCTAGTACCGCCCTTTCAGGTTTTCGGTCTAGCGAGCTCATTTTTTATTTTGCCTTAAATTTTGCCTAGGTCGCCCAATGTGAGTTTTCAACCTAGCAGGCTTGCTCTAAATTTTGCCTGGCACTGCCCACCCTTGTGGTTTTCAGTCCAGCGAGCTTCTCTCAGGGGTAATATCTCTTGAGTTGGTCCATGTTGACCAGAGTAGAGAAACTGTTGCCGTCAAGGTCGATGAGTTCCGTTGCACTACCTGACAAGATCTTCTTGATAATGTACGGACCAGCCCATTTTGGTCGAAATTTCCCACGGGGATCGTAAACGGGAGCTTGGATCTCCTTCAAGACCATGTCACCTTCTTGTAAATTCCTGGATTTTACTTTCTTGTTAAATGCCTGTGCGATCCTGTGCTGATAACCCTGAACATGATATAAAGCCTTGAGTCGTCTTTCATCAAACAACATGATCTCTTCAAATCTTGCGCCCTACCATTCTGCTTCACTAATCTCTGATTCGATCATGATTCTTAGGGACGGTACTTCAAGCTCTATCGGGAGAACAACTTCCATGCCATAAACCAAAGAGTAGGGTGTTGCCCCTGTCGCAGTACGGATGGAGGTACGATATCCCCATAAAGCCAATGGCAGTTGTTCGTGCCAGTTTCTTGCAGATTCAATGGTTTTTTCTAGTATTGTCTTGAGGGTTTTGTTCGCTGCTTCAACTACTCCGTTGGTCTGTGGCCGATAGACGGTTGACTTATGAGCCTGAACTCCGAATTCTTCCAGAACTTCCGCAACCCTTCCCTTGAAATGAACCCCGTTATCTGATACAAAAGCCTGAGGAACACCATACCTGTAAATGATGTTCTGCTTGATGAAATGAGCGACCTGAACCGCTGTCAGAGTGGCGTATGGAGCCGCTTCAACCCACTTAGTGAAATAATCAATTGCTACCAGAATAAACTTGTGTCCGTTAGATGCAGCTGGAGTGATCCTTCCTATAACATCGATGCCCCAAGTTGAGAAGGGCCAGGGTGAAGTCATGGGGTGTAATTCTGACAGTGGTACATGCATAAGATTAGCATGAATTTGGCACTTGTGGCACCGCCTCACATATTCGATGCACTCGGTTTCCATGGTTGACCAGTAATATCCTTGACTAAGAATCTTCTTGGCAAGCATCATGCCATTCATATGAGGACCACAGACTCCTTTATGAATTTCTTCCATGATCATGGTAGCCTCTGCTCCATACACACATATCTTATGTACTCCACAATGCGATCGCCTGTATAACTTCCCTCCGCAGATAATGTATTGAGAGGCTAGCCTCCGGAGAGCAATCTGATCCTTCTTTTCTGTCCCTGTCGGATATTCACCATTTTCAACAAAATTCCAGATGTCATGGTACCACCGCAGACCGTCTTCCGGCTCATCAATTACCATAACGTATTCAAATACAGGCTTGTCCCTCTGTTCAATCGTGATTGGTCTAAGCTTAACACCATCTGGTATTTCCACCATTGAGGCTAAGGCATCTGCAAACAGATTCTTCAGTCTCGGGACGTGAGTGAACGTGACCATTTGAAATTTCGGGATTAGATCCTCCAGATCCTTGTGGTAAGGCTTGAGCTTTTCCTCTTTTACCTTCCAATCACCATTAGCCTGGGACACAACTAATTTGGAATCGCCGACTACCTCCAGCCTTTTGACTCCGATTTCTAGAGCAGCCTCCATACCCACGATGCAAGCTTCATATTCTGATTGATTGTTAGTGACTTCAAAGTTGAGTTTGAACGCAAGAGGGATGTGGGACCCCTCCAGTGAGACTAGCAATACTCCGATTCCAAAACCTTTTGATTGGTGGCTCCATCAAAATACAACATCCAGACATCGTTGGTTGTTGTCATTACGTTTTCGTCAGGGAACTCAAACTCCACATCGTCTGGCCCATCCACTGGACGATCTGCTAGGAATTCTGCAATAGCCTTGCCCTTTACTGATTTCCGAGTGACTACTTGATGTCAAATTCAGCTAACATGAGCAACCATCGTGCCAACTTACCTGTCAGTGCCGGTTTCTCAAACAAATACTTGAGTGGATCCATCCAAGAGATTAGCTTTACAGAATAAGCTAGCATATAGTGCCTCAACTTCTTGGAAGCCCAAATCAGTGCCCAACATACCTTTTCCAAAGAAGAGTATCGCTCTTCGCACTCCATCATCTTTTTACTGATGTAATAAACAGCTTTCTCGCTTCCGCCTTCGCCTTCCTGTGCCAGCATGCATCCCATAGCCGATGACGTGACTGACAAGTACAGAATGAGAGGTTGTCCCGGTATTGGAGGCATCAATACTAGAGGATTCTGAAGATACTCCTTGATGGTTTCAAAGGCTTTTTGACACTTATCGTCCCACTTGAATGGCACTCCTTTTCTGAGTAGATGAAACATTGGCTCGCACGTCGAGGTCAACTTGGTGATGAATCTACTAATGAACTGGATTTTTCCGAGGAAGCTTCGTATCTCCTTTTCTGTTCGAGGCGGCTCCATTTCCAGAATAGCTTTTATCTTTGATGGATCTACCTCAATTCCTCGTGTGGTTATCATGAAACCAAGCATTTTTCCTGCCGTGACTCCAAATGTGCATTTTTCGGGATTGAGGCGCAATCTGTACTTACAGATCCTTTCGAAGAACTTCCTTAGAGCGGGTAAATGCCCTTCTCTTTCCTTGGCTTTGACAATCATGTCGTCCACATATACCTCTACTTCTTTGTGCATCATGTCATGTAACAAAGTTGTCGCCGCCCTCTGATAAGTAGAACCTGCATTCTTCAGTCCAAACGGCATAACTCTGTAACAGCAGGTGCCCCATTCCATGGTGAAAGTAGTTTTCTCTCGATCTTCTGGAGCCATGAGAATCTGGTTGTAACCTGAGAATCCATCCATAAATGACAGCAGCGCATGCCCTGCAGTGTTATCTACCAGGACATCGATGTGTGGTAGCGGAAAGTCATCTTTTGGGCTAGCTTTATTCAAATCACTAAAATCTACGCAGATTCTGATTTTTCCATTCTTTTTAGGAACAGGCACAATGTTGGCGACCCATTGAGGGTACTCAGTAACTATCAGAAACCCTGCGTCTATCTGCCTCTGAACTTCCTTTTTAATCTCTAAAACCCAATCAGACCTCATTTTCCTTAGCTTCTGTTTGACAGGCTTTGCATCAGGATACAACGGGATTCGGTGTTCTACAATCTCAGAATCAATACCAGGCATATCTGCGTGTGACCATGCAAAAACATCCTCGAATTTTCTCAGGATATCTGAATGGGCCTTGAACTCTTCTGAAGATAGTCGGAACCAATTTGAACCATGCGCGGATTATTTTCATCTTTCAAATTTACAGAAATAACTTCTTCTTTTATAGGCTGAACATGTCTTTCATTTTCCCTTTCGATTAGAGATCGAAGTTCTTTCGAAATTTCTTCCTCAAACTTGATCTCCTCATCATCGGGGTCAACACAATTTATTTCAGATACAGCAAAATAAGCAAAGTCGATTTCATTTATTTCAAAGGAGGTGGCCCCAGGGGCATGATACATGAGAGTGGATTCGAACTCAAAAGAAAAGTGATGACGTGGAGCACTAACAGACTCATGCTCCGACTCAGACTCGATCTCAGTGCTGGACTCAAACTCAGACTCAAATTCAAATCCAGTGCTAGTGAAGATGACTTTAGGTAGAAAAGTGCAATTTTTATAAATTCCATTGGCATCCACAATGAGCGTGGTAACATCCTCCAGAGCTTCCTGACCCAGCATCATCAGCTCCATGTCCTTGAGGGGCTCCAAATCAACAATCTTTGCAGCAGGCTCGACAAGTCCCATACCTAATGGACTCTCTTCCCCAAACAGCGATAGCAGATTCTCTGAGTCAAGAACTTCAATCCAGTCAACCCGGAGCTTCTTGACCAGCTCTTCCCTTTTCTCGGCTTCATCATCACTTTCCCAAGTATTGTTTGCGAAGATTTCAGACCCTGGCAACTTGGTTTTGGTCTCCATATCCCAGAAAGGTTCTGGTTCACCCTGATAATTAGCTTCTGGGGCTTTCAAGAAATGAATAGGCCCTTTGTTGGCTCGGGCCCGCACTTTCCACCTTGGGCTAGACCTGCTTCCAACTGTTTCAAAACCCAGGCCAGCGCGGTAATTGGTTGTCGAAAATTCAGGGAATTCTGCTATCCCCTGATTATTGCGGCCAAGTCCCATGCCAGGAAAATATTCCATTTCCAACATCATGTCAAGAGCTGTTGATCTGATTGAGAAATCTTCATCCATTTTGATAGTGAACACTCCCCTAGAAACATCGAAAGAGAAACCTCCAAGGGTAATGTCTTCCTCTCCATGAGTGATTTCAAGCAATGGTGCATTGTCTGGCACATGTGGGCAGATCCCAGAATCCCCATGAATGGTCAGTGTGCCAGTAGCCAAACCCAGCTGAACTTTCTGAAGCAAAGAAGATGGGACTGCCATAATATCTGGTCGGTGAAGCCAAGGCCTACCCAGTAACAGATTGAATGATGAGGGGATGTCAAGTATATGGAATTCGACATCAGTTTTGAAATCCTCAACCATTATCTCTATTTGCACTACCCCAATCACATCTCTGCGTTTGTTGTCATATGCACGTACCCCGACGTTTGATGGCTGAAAATCTTTGTTCTTGAGACCCAAGCAGTAAGCTGTTCGCAGCGGACAAACATTCAAAGCAGACCCGTTGTCCAGCAATACAACTGGGACCCACTTCCCCATGCATTTTAGGGTGATATGTAATGGCTTGTTATGACCAGCCCCTTCTGGTGGCATATCTTTTTCAGTGAAAGTTACCACATGCTTGGCACGGTTCGGAGTGAGTAAAGCTACCATGGTTTCAGGGGGAGTGTCCAATGGTACTTCCATGTTTGACAGGGTTTTGATCAATTTCTGACGGTGCTCTCGTGATGAAGAGAGCAATCCCCAAATGGACACTAAAGCTGGCGTTCTTTCCAGTTGTCTCTTTACTGGGTCATCCATTGCTGGAGGGTTCTTAGGAAGTGGTTGTCGGGATCCGTTGGGCTGATTGGGGGGTGTATCTTGCTGGACAGTTGTCTCTGGAGGGTTGACGACTGGGTCTTCTGGGATCGGATCATCCCAGGTAAAATCCTGTGTCGGGATACTGTTGAAAGGATTGTTGCTTTGAAGATGTGTTGGCTGGTAAATTCTGCCGCTTCTGGTGATCCTATTGACAGTATCTTCTGTAGAGGGCAAGAATCTGGGATCCGTACAGCGCCTCTAAACCTGCAAGACAGAGAGCGGTTAGAGCACCTTTGCCCTTCGTGGCAAAGGCCCTCCGATGCTTAAGTTAGTAAGAAGATACTAAGTAAGCAAAGAACGATGCGTATGAATAGGTTTCACAGCGTACCTTTCACTATGGGCATGATGCCTATATTTATAGGTGTAGGTTAACTTGTTGATCAAGGGTCCTTGTCGCCCTAGTTTCCTTATCACGTTAGGAAACCTTTCCCCATAGGATCAGTCCTATTAAGTGCTATCGTGCC
>JAXBDA010003216.1:0-36217 GCA_036023075.1 Gaultheria prostrata | reverse complement strand
TATTTTTGGAAATTTTTTTGAGATAGTGTTTGGATGGATTTTTGGAAAAAGTAATAATTAGAGAGAGGTGTAATAATTGGAGAGAGATAGAAAGAGAAATGAAAATAATGATTGGAGAGAGGGGTAATAAGTAAAGAGAGAAATGTGAGTAATGAGAGATGGAGGAAGAATCTTTTTGGAATTTTTTTTGAAAATGTGAAAAGAACACAGCGTGATTGGAATCGGAACCAAGTTTTGTCAAATTTACCATTTTAGCCCTATAGTTCAGTTTCTTGGAGCAGACAAAAAAAAATCTAGTGTACTTTTTACGTTTTTTTCATACATTTTCACATACTTTTATTCATTTTTTTTTATATATTTAATGAACTTTTTAATTCTTAACCACAGCTAATAGGTGATTTTAGAATTTACATTTCAAATGCACACCACCGTAGCGTGACAAATCGGGAACCACATTGAGTTTTTCCTCATTTGCCACATATTGTTCCGCTAGGGTCATTATAGCTTAGTGACTCAGTTGACTCGTCAGCTTCTGAGCGTGTTAAACACGCACCCCACACTGCTGTGAGCAGTCCTCTCCTTCCACGCCTCCTCTCTTTCCGGGAACCTGCACGTGTACTGGACCTGTATTCCACGTGGCAACTTCCCACCGGCTGAAACCTGCTACCTAAACTTTAGATCGCAGCCGTCCATCGCATCTCCAACCCAGGTCAAAATTACACACAACACAACACAACACACTATACTCTAATTGCTTCCTGACCGTTCCCTCGCGGGAGTTAAAAAGCCTCTCAAAAGGTCCTCCCTATGGGGAGAGGGAGTGTTTTAGAGAGAGAAAGCGCGCCGTTGTATACTAATATTTATGCAGAGAGAGAGAGAGAGAGAGAGTATGAAAGATAGAGAGAGAGGGAGTTGATTGCTAGCCAGGTATGCATATGTTGTTCTTCTTGAATTCACTATTTCTTCTACACCGGAATTATCTGTTGATTGTTAGTATCTCCGATTTTGTGCGTCTATATTTGCCGGAAACTGATATTGGATTCAACTGAATAAGCTGTTGCTGAGCTCTGTTTCTTAGGGTTTAAGTTTTGTAGATTGCTTCTAGTTATGATATTTCTTCAATGATTGTTACAGTTTCTGGGGTTTTTAGTTGTTGCGTGGCGATCGAGTTTTGTTAATTTTGATTGTTGGATGTAGTCAATTGTGTTGACTTCATTTTTGAGGGGTTACTTGGAATTCTTTTGGTGCTCTGTGATGTGAATATGACATTTTCGTGCTACTGTTTGTTTTATGTTCTTGTTCTTTGTTTTGTGTTAAAGTTATGGTTTTATTTGGTATACATGAACGTAGGTTTTCTTGGTATACATGAACGTAGGTTGTCTTTCCCTGAAAATTCTGTTATTTCATCCTCTGATTGCTACCCACGTATACATATGTTGTTCTTGAATTCACTATTTTTTTACACCCATATTATCGGTTGATTATTCGTATCCCTGTTTTGTGCGTCTAGATAGACTGAAAAATAGATATTTATTCGACTCAACAACCAATTGTTCAGTCTATTTCAGTCTACTTCTAGGTTTGTGTTCCGTAAATTGCTTCTAATTATGGTTATTTGATGATTGTTGCTGTTTGCGTGTTAGTGAATTGTCCTTGGGTTCTGGTTTTGGTGGGGATTCAGTTCCGATATTTATGATTGTTGAATATAGTCAATTGGGTTGCCTTCGTTTGGGGGGTTTACTCGGAATTTTTTGGGGGTTATGTGATTTGAATTTGAGATTATGGTGCTACTATTTGTGCTATATTTTTTTCTATGTTTTGTGTTAATTTGTGATATTCTTACCTTGGTAGTCTGGTATTACTGGGTTGATTTCTTATATTTGTATATAGTATGTATTACTATGTCTTTTGTCATCTTTGACATATCCGACCAGGCTGGCTTTTCTCTTCTTGAATTTAACAGGGAAACATTTATTTTCTTCTGGATAAATACTTGTGAAAGTTAAAGTTTAAGAGTTTCGTATCTATCATGTGTGAGGGGAGATGTGAGTTTCTGACGATCATCATTTGATACAGATGAATGGAGAGGGATTAAAAAATCTTGGTGAGACATAACTCGTTTTTGTTTTCCTTTTTTTTGAAAGCGGAGACAAGAAAAAATTGCTTTCTTAGAGTTAAATTATGGAGAGTGGGTGGTTTTACCTTGTGATAGTAAGGGCATTCTTCAAGGCACGTGATTGGAAGGGTCCATCTCGTTCCAACTTGTGTTGTGATCGCTCGTTTCCAAAATAACGGGAACAATGATATTTTTATCTTTATGTGTCGGGTAAATGAAACCGGAAGATAAACAAATCCTTTGTCCTTTTCCCTTCCATCAGTTGTCCCTTTTTTTCATTTAGAGAAGTAATTATCTAGTGGTCTAGTTCTCTGATAGGATTCAATTCTTCCACGAATGAACTTCCCATCGTTTGAAACATGGTCTACTTTCAAGATTGCTTATCATTATTTGCATATGAAAAAAACAAAATTATAATTTCCTATTGAATTCTAAATGAATGGTGCGTCCGATTGATTATATATTTCTTTTTAAAAGGGTTGATGCAGTATTGACCTTTCTGTCAATTTGGACTCAAATCTTCCACGAATGAACTTCCCATCCTTTGAAACATGGTCTACTTTCAAGATTGCTTATCATTATTTGCATATGAAAAAAACAAAATTATAATTTCCTATTGAATTCTAAATGAATGGTGCGTCCGACTGATTATATATTTCTTTTTTAAAGGGTTGATGCAGTATTGACCTTTCTATCAATTTGGACTCCGTTTCAGGTTAAACTTTCTATAATTCTTCCCGTACATGTTACATTGTAGTTACTAATCTCTTATCCCAGTTCCATGATTTTTTCTTACTGCTGTATTTGATTGTTTAGCTAGACTGGGGTTCTCTCTCCACTGCTGCTCTCGAATCAAGATTGTGGTGATTATTATCAAGACAGATCAAATGCCATCGTTAAAAATGAAGACCAAGACAACCACAGGGTGTTTAAGGGACAAAAATGGTCTCCGCGTATGCCAGAAGTCGAATAGGATATCCAAGAATGCTTGCTCTCGTGTCCAGATTGCTCAGCATGCCAATGAATGTGTTGTTTGCACCCAACATCGTCAAGAAGGTACGCATTGTATTTTAGTGATTACGTGAAAAACTGTGAGGGGAAAAATGCCAAAAGAGGCTATATGGTATCTTTTTGAGATTGGTGCTTATGGTCATATTGTAGAATTGATGCCAAATTTGTCATCTAATCACATTTAAGCATTTGTGTTTCTGTACCCCATTTGTGTGGCAAGTGATGGCTGATAAAATGCATAAAATGATAACAGTCACTCTGTAACATATGCTAAAACTGCACGGAATTTTACAACCCAGTATTATCAAAATGCATGGACAAGTAAGAGTTTGGAAAACTACTCGGGATATTTCGAATCAGTATGATGCCAAATTTCATCAAGTTGCTAATCTAGACTGCCCATCACACTGAGTATCTGAAAACCGAGATCTAGTTTTGTGTGCCTATCAGAGATCGAAGGGTTCGGAGTTTAGATGCTTTAAATTCTGATTCTAAGTTTCACTTTGGGGAGAAGCCATATAACATTCTTGTTGTAGGGGCAAAACTGTGTGCTCTATCCTACTTGACTTTTATACAATGTTACTTCTATCTCGTTGGTCTATCACTGAAAACTGAAAGTTACAGCTCTCATATGTTTCATGTTTGTACAGCTGTTGAGCGGAAATTAAGTTATAGTTTTGAGCATAATCCTCGATCATTGCAAAAATGATTCTGAGAATTTTTTCCTTTTCCTGACCCTCCTCTTTTGAAAGAAAGAAAGATGCTTAATAAATCATTTTTGCGGAAATGACAATAACTACTCAATTTTTTTGTGTAGTAGGTCAATTACATCCATTGGAGTGTTCGTTTAAATTGTTGTCTGGGCATCAAATGGAATGAAAGAAAAGAAAATCTGTGAAGTATCATTTTGAAGATCTATTGATCTTCAGCCTTCTCTGGTTCTCATAGTTTTTGCACCTGTATGTAATTTGTACGCATTTTCCTGCAAATAAGAAAAACTACTTGTCGTGGCCTCGTTTGGGATCCTCTTTTAATCACACTTATGGTTTTTGTAGTTTCACTTAGCGATAAAGTACATGCTCAGGAGAACATAGATGACGTAGCTGTTGGTCATCATGAATTGCTCGTTGATGAAAATCTTCAGTTCCAAAAGCACCTTTCACCTCTAATAGATTCTGCAACTGCTGGGAGGATGGTGAGGAAAAAACATAATTCTCATCTTCATTGAATTGTCTATTGGCTACCCAATGAAGGTTATTCATTTCATATAGCTTGTAATTTCATGATTTTTAATACTGTACAATCTTTGCTGCACATACTTTTCTTTCATTTCATTGTGTTTCTGCCATTTTTGTGGAGAATATGGCATTTAACATGCAGCTCATTAGATTCATGCTGTGCACATAGTCATCCATAACCATAGCAGAATGGTTTACCCTTCAACTCCTACAACTCAGTGCAATGATGGGCTTCTTCCATATACTGGGATCCTACAAATTTCTTGCTTTTATTTTGTTTTTTCTGGTTTCTTTTCTCTTGTACGATTCTTCCAAGCTGTTACTTTGCAAATGCTACTTTATAGCTTATATCTATTTGCTTTTAAGCTTTGGTAAAAGTCTCAGAGGTAACTGCAGTTCTATATCTTCCAAGCACCTTTAAAAGTATCTCATCATCCCAATGCTCTTAAGTTGTATTCTACTGGAAATGATATCTCTAGTGCTGCTTGGGCTTATTTTAGTGGGAATGCTAAACCGATGGGAGTTAATTGTGTGCTAGAGCTGCTCAAATGGTAGTAACGATATTCCAATTTGTTAAGTTGTACTTTGAAAAAAGCTTTCAGAAGGGTAGTTGGTGCATTATACTAAGTGGTTAAGCTGTATGATTGTTTCAATGTTCATCAAGGCTTGGGGTTATTTAATGCAATCACAAGTTTTAAGAGGTGGTGAATGCTTAAATTTGATACCTTGGTACCTTCCACCAAATGGTAAAAGCGGGACTTTTCATGTCCGTACATATAGAGTACTGTTGCTTATTAAGATTTCCAGTTTGCCATGTTCAACCATTCACTGGATAAACACTAGGCTTTGCAACTAGTCATGATATTGTTGGTAAAACTTTACCTGTTCAACTGATAGTGTGTTTTCTAAGGCCATCCCCTTGATTTCCTTGGGCTATTTTTTAATAAAAAAAAGTGGTGTGCTTAAGATTAGGCAGTTGCTTAAATTTGATATATCCAATAATTGGGCAGACGTTTGGTTTTCATAATTGGGCATGAGGAAATTTTGAGGTGGTCAATTTTTAATGCTATTTGCAAAGTTCAAAAATTCAAATGCAAAATGGTGCTGCTATCCATCGTCTTGTTCGCAGGCCTCTTTGGTGGAAATTCTAGATGCTTGGATTTACTAGATATCTTTTGTTCAGTTGTGGTGGTGAAATTGAGAGTTGGAATTTACATGTTGCTGGGTAGTGTCTTTGTCGTCAGGCTTTCACCTTCTTTCCATACTCTCACCATCCATACTCTTTCTGGCCTTTTATCACATTGGCTTAATAGAGTCCTCTTATTTCTGTAGGATCTCATGGATTCTTTTAGAGCATTTCCTCCTTTATTTAACTGAAGAAATTCTGGATTCTTGCAGAATATGAACTTTTGGTGGCTTGGGTGTCATTATATATTGCTAAATACAACTAGCTGACAAACTTGAACTAATCATTGAAGGGGAATAAAAGCTGTCGATTTATTTCTTGTTTCTGCTACTCTTGTGTGTTTTACGACTATTCTTCACTCTTAAAAACTGTGACCATGTAGTCCTTGAATTTAAGGATTGCAATAAGTGACAAATGATGGTGGATTGCAGGAATCTTCACCAGCCACCTGTGTGTCAAACTTGGAGACAATTTTCTCACCTATTTTGGAGTCGGATGAAATTCGCAGTGAAGTCAGCAATGATATGGGTACATTCAAAACTTTTGTTGGTTATTCTATATAGTCCTTTTGAATGGGTGATTGTTTTTAAGCTTATATCAGAGGCTTTCTTCAGAATGTTTAATTTTGACATGAAATAATCTCTCCTTTGGTTTACTTTTGAGAATGTCAGCAAACTGTCGCTTTATTCCATCTAAAATTAGATGTGGAAACGAGAATTTCTGAAATTCACTTCTTTATTATTATTATTAATTGGTAAATCAGCTTGAAATAGAAAAAAGGCTAACCGAATGTACATCCTACAAGGGGCATACCCCAGGGAAGAAAAGAAAGGAAAATAAAAAAGAGAAAACAAAAGGATGGCCAAATTGGCTAACATTGGGATAGACTTGGTTAAACATGGGATGAACTAGTGGTTATAATTACTACATATAAAACTGGGAAAGCTAAATGATGTGAATCCCCGACTTAGGTGTTTCTATTCCATAAGAAGAGGGAAAGGATTAATCAAAACACTAAGGGAGTGCGCGAAAACACTTGTTGTGAGTATTTGACTGGAAACATGATTAGGCAGAGGCAGCACTTGGTTCCAAAATTTGGATTGATCTTCAATGCTAGGCCTTCCTCAAGTCCCGAGAGGCTAATCCAGGTTGAGTCTTCAATCCACACATGCTAGAACTAGAAGCCTTCCTAATAGGTAGCACCAGAATTGCAAATGGGATCAATGAAACTGCTTCAGCTCATTATGATTGAGCATTTGGACAAGCATCCTACTGTCACAAGCTTTGGCAGCCTTCAAGAGAATGGGATTTGATATTCCAACTTTACACAAACTAAGACAATCAGCCACTAAAGAACCTGGAAAAAATAAACATGACCCCTGCACGAAAATGTAGCCACTCAAGTCAGGAATTACACATGCAGCCACTTAAGGCTCTCAGAGAATACACCTACATAAATGCACCCACTTAAGGCACTCAAACATGATACATTCACAAAATAAATCCTGAATTTGAGACACACACACACTGAATCTTCCAAGTCTTTTGGTGCTCACCACCAATCACCCTCAAAAAACTGACCACCCACTCTCTTTTTCCCACATGACTTGAGAAATTGGGCTCCACCAACTCCCTCTACTGCTTCCTCATATTATGCCCCCACTAAATATTATCTCCTCTCTGAAAGAAGATGAGGCACAAACACAGCTCACTGGGATTTCTCACAATATAAGTAGGGTCACACATCACAAAGTTGTAACGTAGAGTATATAGATAACTACCATTGTAGATGGAAGTAATAGAGGCTCACACACTTTCACAATTAGAGATTAAACTAAATACCTGATTAAATAGGAGTAAATAGCTGAAGTTCCAGAGGGATATCACACAATAAAGTGGGTTCACACTTCCACACTTGCAATTTCAACAATCTCAGCAAATCTCACACTACATCACATGCGCTGCAATGAAAAGGAAAAAAAAAAAAAATTATGTCAGAACAGAACTTATACTGCCAATTACACATTAGTAGTGTTAAGGTTATACCAACTAGATTTGAGGCCCTTGAGGTAGTTTTGACAAATATAAGAGTCTAAATCTAATATCTGATGTAATTTTCTCCACCACTGTAGTGAGAGGGCATTGGGGATTCTGAAATTTCTTAACATTCCTCTCGACCCAGATGCGGTATAGAGTGAGTGTGAATGCCAATTTGATGATTGTGATCTTTAGTGTCCTGCCCTTTAGTGTTGAGAGAAGTGTAACCCAATTAGCGAGAGAGCTCGCTTGCCATGTGACCTTGAGTGTACTCAAAATGGTACTTCTTTATGTTTTCTGGTCACTATTTCCATTTCTTTTTGTTTTAAACGCAATATTGAATGCTTGAAGCTTCCCATAGCTCAAAATCTCCTGCTAAAGGCACTCTAAAGAAATTCGGTTCACATTATTTTAAAGGCGGATATATCAGAAATTGTTGAAACATGTTCAGTATGTTTCCTACACAATACCACCTCAATTATGTATCAGGTGCATTCCAACTTAATTTCTCTGAAATGATGAATATTTGGCTTGATGTATGAATACTTCTTTGTTGGAGATGGGAATACTGTGACTACTGTCAAGATTGTCTGCACAGCAGGTTTTAGGCTCGATTACTGGATTATAGTTCTGGACATTTCAAGCAGGTTTTAGGCTCAATTACTGGATTTTGTCCAAGAACATAGATCCCCATTTATAGCCTTATATTTCTCTAACTTCTCCAAACATAGATTCATATTTGGGTTTTTCAAATAACATATATTAGGTCTCCAAACATAGATTCTTGTATTATATGTTTCTGAATCATTTCAAGGAGTTCCTAGGTTTTCATGCCGAAACGGGATCAACACTGACTACATAACCCTTTGTCTTTTTCTCACTCTGTGTAGGGAGTAACAAAGATCTTGATTCACTGCTTTTGGGAGCTGATGAAAGTGACAATAACAGCACAAGCTCATGTGAATATCAAACTTGCAATGTCTCAGATTTCTACATTTCTGACATGATTGTTGCAGGCTTACCCACTGAAGGCAACTTAGTTTATGACAGCATGACAGATACTACTTGCTTGCTTGATTATAAATGTGATGAACCAAGTACATTGTTTGATGTGGCTGAGGAATGCATGATACTGCCTTTCCTAGAGGATACTATGGAGGCAAGCAGCTATCTTGATGGAAGTAAATGCGAGGACACCTGTTCAAATTCAGATGATTCAAGCTTGTATCTTGCAATCCATCAATTGAGATCCTGCAACCAGGAACCTGATTTGAATCCCTACTCAGATTCGGAACAATTAGATTGCTTTGATCCACATGTGTTTATCAGAAATCTACCTGACCTACCAGATGTGCCGCTAAATTTTCCACCTACCATGTTGCCTAAGGAATCACGGATAGCGAAGTCTGTTACACTAGTACTTGATTTGGATGGTGAGAAAAGTCAGGTCTTTGGATCTGTTTTCAAGTAATATTGATGCTATTTCCATTTATTTAGGAAGCACTGACACTCTAACTGGTCGTCATATCTGTGTCGGATGCACTGGGGAATGACTGGACGGGAAATGGTTAGGACATGCCAGGTGGCTTGTCCCATTACTTTTTATTAATGTTTTAGCAGGGGACACATCAGGGACACCCTTTTCAGTTTGACATCAGGTGGTGAGACATGATGGAAAAATTTGTTTTTATATACTCCCTCCATCCCAAAATGTTAGGGCCGCTTTGGGATTCCAACTTTTTTCAAGACATAATCATTATACTTTTTTATTTTTCTCTTTCCAATTTAGCCCATAATCATTGCAACTTTTCATTGGAATAGTTCTTGTCTCATTAAAAAAGTAGGGGTAGAATTGGAAGTTATCAAATAAAGTACATTAGTTTATGTAAACGGACTAATATTTTGGGACTGCTCAAAATGGAATATTGGACCAACATTTAGGACAAAGGGAGAATAAAAGGCAAAAATTGCAACTAAAGCTTGTTACACTCTCCTTAAAATTGTAATCTTCAAACAGCAAACGGCAAGCATACGATTAACAGTTGAAAATATGTATAAATACATGAACCTAGTTTTTGCCATGTCCCCGTTGTGTTCGTGTCCCTTGCCAATTCCCGTGTCCGATCCGTGTCCGTGCTTCTTACCCTTTTATGTCATCCAATATATTTGTCAAGCAGAATATTAATGTTACATCCTCAACTTTGATATTTCCAAATTCACATTTGCTGTGCACTTAAGACTTTGTTGTTCACTTAGATCAGTTAGATGTATAAATTTTATTTCAATAACTTTTCAATGCTTCCAAAAGGTTTGTCACAATGGTTTTCATTTCTACAGAAACACTTGTCCATTCCACATTGGAGCATTGTGAAGACGCGGATTTCACTTTTCCAGTTTTCTTCAACATGAAGGAACACAAAGTGTATGTGAAACAGAGGCCTTACCTTCGGATGTTCTTGGAGAGGGTTGCTGGGATGTTTGAAATTGTGGTGTTCACAGCCAGTCAAAGCATCTATGCGGAACAACTTCTGGATATACTGGATCCAGGTGGAAAACTTATTGCTCGTCGAGCTTATCGTGAATCATGCATTTTTTCAGATGGAAGTTACACCAAGGACTTAACAGTTTTGGGTGTGGATCTTGCTAAAGTTGCTATAATTGATAATTCCCCACAGGTAGATGACGTTCCAATTAGATTTTACGTGTTTTCCTTTTCTACTTCTTCCTTTTGCCTTGTATATTTATGGAGCTTCTACTTTTCTGGGTCATGTTTATCTTTGATTATATCCTGAGCCTCTTTAGCCTTTTTTGTTGGAGAAATGGATATGTGAGATTAAGATATGTTGGATGGACACATTTCAATAGGATTTGTCTTGACCAATAACTTTAGCCACGACCCACTCATTTAAACTGTTGATTTGCGTAAGAACGTAGATAAATACGAGGTAAAACTTATAAAGATTTGATGCCATGGCTTACAGATTTGTAGTACTTCATGACGATTTAGTTGTTTCACATAAGAGTATGGATTGTGAGAAGAAAATGACCCTTTCTTTTGTTTTTAGTAAGATCATGAAACTTTTTGTGCATGCCTTTGGGTGAATGAAATAGACAAGCTATAGTTCCGAGTTTCTGTTGCATAAGTTTCTTCTGCTGGACAAGTTACTATTAAAACCATCTGTTTTGCTGATTTCAGGTATTTCGTTTGCAAGTGAATAATGGGATACCCATTAAGAGTTGGTTTGATGACCCGTCAGACTGTGCACTTATTTCATTACTTCCCTTCCTTGAGACTCTGGTGGATGCTGATGATGTTCGGCCCATCATTGCCAAGAGATTCGGTAACAAGGAATAAAAGCCCCCTGTTTCCTCCTAATTTGCTCAATTTTATGACTCTTTGATCATGTCATCTTGTTTTATGCAAAGTTATCCTCATTTTAAATCTCAGTATCCATTCCTCTTTCGGCCTCTTGGTATAGTTTATTTATGCAATGGATATACTATTAGTCGTTTATTCACTCAGCTTTTGTCAATCGTTCCTTTCTTCTCTCTCCTCTTTTGACAATCTCTTTGAGTGTTCAATCAAATTCGTGGCGAAGGTAGTTCTCGATTGTCCAGGACTGCTCTATGTTTGCATTGTACAGTTATAGGAGGTTATGTTTTCATAAGAGTGTGTATTTGAATTACTTCGTCATGAAATAAAGTTGAATAGGTTTTCTGGACTCTTTTCTTGAAATATTCTGTTGACTCTTATATGCAATCAAAATTTTGATGCTCAATCGTTGTGTTGTTGCTTTGTTGGAAAGAATAGAGCTCTATGATAATGAAAAATGATATAGATCATGTGATATTCTCATGTGATTGTGTCATTACTTAACTTTTCCGTCATGATTTGCGTAAAAAACCAAACGTGCCAGGATGAGGATTCAGATCATGGTTTCTATAAAAGATTACTTGACCAATATATTGTTGGAGAGCTTTTGATTATTCAAGTAAGGGTTCTATTAAGAGCTTTTGATTATTCAAGAAAGGTTACTATTAGTTTCAAAAGGCTTGATGAGTTATCACAAATGGGTATGAAAAGTTTAGGAACTAGATAAGCTTCTCCAAAAGTCGGAATAATCTACGAATGGTAAATAAATCAGGTTTTAGAGCACTTTGTTTCCGTTCAAAGTCAAAAAACCACTTTGTTGCAACTAGTCGTACGTTAGCATGGTTATACGGACATGTTGGCAATCATCAAAAACTTTTGAAAACTTTCAAGTAAGAAAAGGAAAGGGTAACGTTGGGAAAGGTTTGTTAAACTTGGGAGATATTATTGGCTGTGTTTGGATGGGTTTTGAAAAGATATTTTTGAGAAGAATTTTTTAGATAGTGTTTGATTGGGTTTTTGGAAATGAGAATAATGAGTTGATGATTGGAGAGAGAGAGGGAGAGAGAATGAGAATAATGAGGTAATGAGTGGATAGAGAAAAGTTAAAAATGATTGGGAAAAGAGATTTTTTTTGAATTTTTTTTCTGAACAACAACAATAACAGAACCATCTAGTCCCCAAGCATTGGGGGTATGGGCGGGGGATGATTGGAGACGGACCCAATTTTTTTTCTGAAAATGGGATGAAAATGAAACCAAACTGTCACCCAGTTTTAGTAACTTTATGAAGTCAAAAAGAGTGGAGTACTTGTGAAAATCAAGAAAGTAATGAACTCATCTACACTTTTGGTTTCCGCGAAGTGAAGATCATTTGTTTTTGGCTAATGAAGTTTAGAGAACACAAAGACAAACCACAAGGGTACCTGGTGAAATGATAATGGTTTAATAAAAGTGTATGTGTATGGTAAAACCTGGTGCGTAAAATGATTATGGTTAACTGAGTTGCATGATAGGGTTTTGAGTCTTTTGCTTAAAACTTAATGAGCATTTACAAGATAGAACAGATTATTGCATAGTGACATTAAAAGTGGTAGTGGAAAATGGGAGTTTGTTGGCAAGTTGTGTACATGAAGCTTTTACTTCTCTTTCACTTATTTCTTCTGTTTTGGGGTTGGGAAGGAGGTGAGGATCAATCCCATGTAATAAAGGTGACACTTTTTGGTTATGCATATCCTCATGCCTTCGTTTTTCTTTATTTCTTGCTTCTTTCAGTTTTTGTTTTGAATCTGATGATATTTGTGTATTTGTTGCATTAGCTTGTTGGTTCTTTTCACCTAAATTTACTTTAATTGCTTATGCTAACTGTTAGTCTAAGTTGGTCTTCTTTCGATGATAAGCAATAGGCACTTTGTACGAGTTTGGAATTGCATTGGGGATTAGTTGGAACAGCGCAAACTGATATTTTTAATGATAGGGAGCTACACAAATTATCATTGTTAGGTACTTGTCTTTAGTTTCATTTCAATAAACAGGTAACTCAAATTTCAAGTACCTATGACAAGGTAAGTTATGCTGATGGGAAACCCTTTTTCATTAGGAACGAAACTGTGTAATACAAATACCACTGGTGCATGAATAGCTTTGCTGCGTTGGTCGAAGACAAATAAAAAACGAATAAAAAAGTATCGAAGCCAAATAAAAACAAAGGAAAGAAGCTCTTAAAAGTTCATAGACCTTTGGATTCTTCAAGATACACATGGATGACCAGTTGACATCCCTAATTGACTACCAAATTATGACGTGAGGTTATTCAAATGAGAGATTTACTTCTGAAAGCTTCCATTTGGCGATGATATTTTTTCCCTCCCATGTGTTTCGATTAATGTACAAATTAACATCTGAAAGACTGCTAGGCGGAAAAGTACATTCTTGAAGTGGTAGTTAACTGCAAAAAGCATTTTAGGTGATTGGGACGCAATGCTTGGCTTGATTTGGTTTTCATTTGTTAAGTTTGTTGGGTAACCTTCTCTCGCTAATTGGTATTTTGAATTCATGGTCCATACGATCAAGTCAAGGCCCATTATAGCAGATTACAACTATAACGTAAAACCATGTTAAGCGATATTTGTTTCCAAGAAAGAACTCCTTGTAATATGTTGGCTTGCAGAGTACAGAAATAAGTGCTATTTCGGACATCTTTTTGCTTCAGAAGGGAAATTCTAGATTCTTCCTTATTCCCTCGACAGCTCCCCTTGCATTAGTTCTTCCCATGTGTTATTATTAGTAACATACTAAAATCTTTCTGTCAGAGCTTTAGTTGCGCTACGTCCTCCAGTTCCTTTAGTGCAATGCCTTTACTACAATTCATGTTCTTCTTGGTTTCTGTCCTTCTCGTCAACCATATGCTCGCTCATTGGTTTGAAACAATGTTACCTGGAATGTGACCAGAATACTCTTCTTTCGAAGGGTAAACATTTCAAAAAATAGATTATGAAACTATTTCGAAGGATAAACATTCAAAAAATAGATGATATCCCTTGATTTTTAGTGGATTTACATTTGATTTTTTGGAAACAATTTTGGGGGTCGCTTTTGATCACTGAATTCCTTGTTTGAACCAATGGTTTACCATGTTTTGGTATGTGTCCGAGGCACAATCAGCTAGGGTATGACCATTCCTTGGTAATACGGGTTTGAACAGGAGTTGACATGGTCGGTCCGGGTAAGAGAGTGAGATCCTTGTTGAATACCAAATTGCTCCTGTGATCAAATTCATCAATATTTTTTTAGTAAGTTGTGCTTATGGCTCCACAAGACAAGCCACAGCGCTCAATCATGACTATTGAGGTAATTTATTATGCTAACAATAGGTGCTGTGACAATTTTAACTACACTTAGAAAGGGTGATGGATTAGAAATGTCATTGCATAGTTAGAACAAAGGAGAGGGTCAAATGTATGTGCGTGTTGGGCTGCTGGGATTTGGTCATTTGAGGATTTTGCGTATCATAGACTACTTAGTTATAAATTCTCCGTTCTTTACGTGTGGCTATCGTTCCACTGAATCTGCTATTTCTCAGATTGCAAATCCCTTGGGGGGTACTGAACAACTGACTTCCCTAGTTAGGGTTAGATACCACATTGTTGGACCTGTTTCCTAACAGCTTAAGCTTTTGGGAGAGTTGGTAACTTAACTTGGTATCAGAGCTCTGGTTGTGAGAGGTCTTGGATTCAAGTCTCTCCTGCTACATTTGTTCCCCGTTTGCATTCTGTTTCTCCCCTTCGTATTTTGTTACTCTCTATCCATGAAAATTTGTATCTCCACATGCAAGACAGGGGTACACGTGAGGGAGGGTGTTAGATAGTTTGATATACATTGTTGGGCCCGTTTCCTAACAGCTTAAGCTTTTGGGAAAGTTAGTAACTTAGTAGTTAAATATGCAGTATGCAAGTTCCTTAGCTGTTTTTATCCTTGCACTGGATTAAGATCTCATCTCTGAGGCTCCATGTTGCCATGTTAGTAAAAGGATTGGTAATAGTGTCACATGCGAATGAGGATCAGCCTCCTGATTAGGTTGCTAATGCAGGTTCAACTAAGAGACCCCAATATGACTGCGTAGCAGACCTAGAAGTGAATAGAATTATGTTTCACACAACAACAATAACAGAACTCATCTAGTCCCCAATCATTGGGGGTATGGGCGGGGATGATTGGAGACAGACCTAACATTTGGCAATTTGCACGAAGTGGCTGCTCTCAGAATACCACTGAAACAGTGACCCCACTAAACCTCCAAGAGCCGAGGAGCTACAAGGACGTTTTGCTACAGAACCATGCAACCAAATCAAAGCCGAAAGGCATCAGGGAGGGCAGGCCTAGAGACCCAAATTAATTTATGTGCTTATTACCATGCTTCCTTCATTCATGATCCAGAGCATCTCACTAATGAGCACACAGAATTATGTTTCACACCAAGAATATATTAATGTGACTGGTTTATGAAGTTTTCAAACCAGCTTGTCGGTGAATTGCTCGTCATAACTTGCTCTGCTGATTGGGTACCTTTAGCCTTGTATATTTTTGATGCCTTGCTCTGCAGGTCATGCGGACATCTGTTTTGGATTTTCTGCCAATAGCTGTAACAATAGGTACGTGGTTTTCGAATTGCAAATTTTGCACGAGTAATATATATATATATATATACAATGTTCCATTTACCTTATTTTACCCTTGGAAAACATTGATAATTTTGGGTAATATGGAGATGCAGATATTTGTCTAATTACGTTATGTTTTTCTCATGCTGCTGCTTTTTTGCTATACAAGTTAATTTCTAGCTGGTTGTATGTAAATGAGAGTCAGCAATCATGTAAGATGTTAAAGTAAAAGCATAATCAGCTGGGGCAATGTTGAATCG
This sequence comes from Gaultheria prostrata, assembly GCA_036023075.1. Taxonomy (NCBI): domain Eukaryota; kingdom Viridiplantae; phylum Streptophyta; class Magnoliopsida; order Ericales; family Ericaceae; genus Gaultheria; species Gaultheria prostrata. The sequence goes on along the minus strand of JAXBDA010003216.1, from coordinate 20,339 downwards.
TAGTTTGATACTTTTGTAGATGGAAATTTTGTACAGTTGAGTGGAGGTCATATGGTGGTCAGCGACCCGTAAAAGCATATTGTGGTGTTCTGATTCTGTGTTTGCTTGTACCTTATTTTAATCATCATTTTTCGCTCTGAGATTCTGGGTCTTCCACAAGGTTGCATTTTGATCATGGGCTTCTACAAGTTTTACCAAGTGAATGGAAATGTGAACTTAGATAAATTGGATGTGAATGGAAATGATTGTTCCTCATAAGCGTGTAGTAGGTCCAGAGATTTTTTAATCCATTTCTCATCAGTTGGTTGTGGACTTTCTTAATTTACTTTAATTTAGACAACCTGCATATCCGACCACAAGCACTGTTAGGGACAAAAATGTGGATCGCACAAATGTACTATGGAACCCACATGCATCGGAAAACTATGATTTGTGTGTGGAGATATATTCGGATGTCTGGGTCGAAGCATTGCTAGTGCTGACACCCAAAAAAAATTGCTATGCGCAGAACAAGGAGCAGATTCTACGGAGGGCACATTCCCTATTGTAGGACGGGTCTGGTATTTTGTTTTTTGTTTGTTCACGTTCGCTTTCTTATGCTATTAAACTTGGCTACTGGCTTGGTGTGCTCGTCAGTAGGAGTCTCTCGGAGATGTAGTCTAGCCATCTGATCCAAGACTTGCACAGGCAGACAAATATGTGGTACTTTCATAAATTTTGGAAATAGTTATTTATTTTAAAATTAGTGTCACGGTTCTCAAAGTTCTCATAAAAGGTCGTCCTATGTTACTATATAGTGTAGTTCGAACTCTAATTCCTTGCGAAAGTTATGCTAATTTAGTGATGTACGCATTTGACATTACGAATTTGTACTACTTCACTCGGAGTGGCGAGATAATTTCCAGTGTTGAAATGGAAATGATAAAAGGAAACATATCTGAGGATCAAAGAAACAAAAAAGAAGGGAAACATCTCTCACATGGCTAGCTCATCTACTACTACTTTAAAAAAGGTGAAGCCTCCAAAGTGTTTCCCACATTTTTTTCTACCAAAAATACCCCTTGAGAAGACGACAAATAACTGGCCCAAGCAAACTGGAAAAACACACCTCATCGCTCCTGTTGCTGCCTCCTCATCGCATTTGTTTCGAAACGATGCCATCCAATATACGAACCAGCAACAAACTCCATCCTCCATCCTCCTGCGCCTCCAAATACCCCGTCTACAAAACAAAACAGCAACTACATTCCCACCCCATTTCCGGAGACACTTTCACTTACGAACCCCCTTTCGACGGCAGAATTTTTCCGTCAACGGTTGCCGAAAGGTCACAGGGCAGAATCTCCTACTGCCGCTTCTGCCTTCCACACGGTAAGCCATTTTCTAAATGCCTCATTAATACAATGTTAAGCTTCGGATCACCATAGATTGCTAATGTAATTGGTTGTAGAGAAAACTTGTTGCACTCAAACTATTTGACGAATTGCCTTCTCTTGGCCTATTGCACTCAAGGTGTTTGATGGATTGCTAACGTAATTGATGTTGCACTCAACCTGTTTGACGAATTCCCGTCTATCGGCGTTGAGTATAATCCAAACATGTTTCACGCAGTACGTATTTTCCTTTTCTTCCTATCTGATGGTAAATCACGCCCAAGATCTCACTGTGAAAAAGACCCAACCGTAGATGTTATGGGTGGTGAAATCAAGGTGTTGTTCTTGTGGTTTTTATGGACTAAGAGACAGACTGGCTTCAGGCCAATCCAGTTTGATAATTGAACCATCACCTGTCTCTACAGAAGATTGAACCACCCACGTCCACCAGTCCCAAAAGTGCATTTCTTCACAGATATGACACTTTGTCGATGTTTGTATCGCTTCCATTGTGAAGATTTCCCCAATTGCCTATATTTCTTTTTCCTATGCTACTCTTTGACTCATGACCACTGTGGAAAAACAACATTCTTTTTTATCTTTTGGAGAACATATCTTCCCACCGGTTGAATTTGTATGGCTTTGAAGGAGAAATTTATATTTAACTTTTTTCCCCTTTTTTGGGTTTGTCCCTTATTTTTGCATTATGGAATCCATTCCTTACCAAGTATAACCAACCTTCACCATTAAAATACCAGCAAGTTAAAATCCAGTTTCAGCATATCCATTATATTATGGTATTTGTTGGCTTTATTTTCTTATTATGTACAAGTGTCTTTCCTATTTGACCACATGATCATCAATCAATAATAGAAAACAAACTTAAATTATTCAATATTGACAACATTAATCTTGAGTTGTGGGCACCGAGAAAGTGTCCGGGAGGGAAAGTTAAAACTAAGCCACACTAATCCTATGTTTTCTATCCACTACAAGCTGACCTTTCGACGATCCCACAATTATTCTCACTTTATTGGCCATTTCGTGCGTAGCATACGTTGAACCCATATATGATGCTTGACTAATGGTTTCCTATAGCTTATGAATGTCGTGACATTGCCATATGCACATTCTTTCTGGATTTCGTTTAATGGTAGCACCCTTTTTGTTTATCGGCAGGAGCTAGATTCGTCCTCGAGCATATTTCAATTATTTTTACCTTAAAGTCTAGCATGATATGAGAATTATCAATCGTCTACCTCTTAAACACCAGCATACTTGGTATTTCCTAGACTCAATGTTACATGAATCTTACGAAATCTATGTCCATACTCTATATCTTGCTACTACCTTAGAAAGACGAAGATGTTTCTCTACTACAGTACTTACTTTAAAAAATGCAGTTATCTACTACTCAAGAAAAACTCAGAATGCATTTCCTTGGCTAGATACAACTCTCTTTAATAATTGCATGGCGATGCCTGTTGGTGGAGCCGACGCATGAAATCAGACCAATCGGCAACACGTAATCTGTTCTGTCTAAAACGTTGTACAAAGATCATAGCGATATATCAAGCCAAAAAAAAAAAACATAATTTTTAAAGAAGTTAGGCATAATTTAGGCAGAATCTTTAAAAAATTTGTAGAGTTTAGGATTCTCAAAATGCCTTATGCTTTCGACATATTTTGTAAAGGTGAATGCTTTCCGTTTTCTATTCCCGTTACTTTTCTACTATGAAAGAGGATATGCGGATGCCACATACTTATTTGTTAGTGTCTCAATATGTAGCAGTTACAAATGGTACAGTTTTGTACGGTAAGAGATTAAAAAATGCAACTCTCTCCGTCATCCTCAAGAACAAATCTTCTATCAGTGCTTCTAATTTTGATCCATTATCTATCGATTTGAAAAAAAAAAACATGTTCCTTTAATTGTTTCTGTTGATTAGGTCATTTATTTTTTCTTCAATTTTTTTGGCGGCTCTATGCAAGAGTTTGAGGATACACTGTACAATTAGGCTATTACGTAGCAACTGATGTGCTATAAGAAAATATGAGAATGTCGGCTGGAAAGGGATCAAGTAATCTTTCTTGAAAATTGGTGCAAAACTGTCACGCCCTCGATTTTCAACATATTTAAATAAGCATTTTTCCTTCATGAAATATCTCACTAAACTCATTTCTAGTCCAAAATCACCTTACAGCGTTTATATTTTCAATAAATGACAAATCTAATCTTCGGCACCCATATCCCATGTAAAATTACTTTAGAATATTACATTCTTTTAACAAGTAAATATTTTACAATGCTTCAATAATCTTTCATGTCGTGATCTCACTATGTCATACACATTAAGCACTCCATGTCATATTCCAAGCCAAACCTGAAACAACAAAGGGGTGAGCATTCACTTCGCCCAGTAGGTATCCCCTTTTGGGGTTTCAGACACAAATGGATAACGAGATATAGCGAGCAGAAGTGCAGCATAATATTGACAAGAAACAAGTAAGCTATCAACATATCATTTGACCATAGCAACAAGACATCAACCTGCATGTGTTCCTCACGTACACCTCTATGATATTACTTTAGGTAATAAACCATCGAACTTTTCTCTAACCAATGTTATCAATCATAATGTTACTACTTATCTAATCTCGGTGTCTCTTATTAAAATAACGTTAGTTGAGTCCAACCACCCTTGTACTAAACCATTTTCAAGATACCGTAGCGTCTTTTCAATCAAACAATCATTTTCTTTCTTTCTTTTCTCTTTCCAATTCCACCGACATGTCCGTTGAGACTCACACTAATCAAACCATGCACGGTAACCCCATCTATCATAAGGCATTTATCACATATCTTGACACTCACATACACACACAAGATACCCTAGTCGATGCATTCCCCATGGATCCCTATACCGTACAATACCTACACGTACCCAAATGTATCCCACGAGTACCCACATGTCAAACAATTTCTCTACTCGTGTTCACCAGTGCTGATAAGTGCCGAAATGTACACATTTAGGCCACCTATTTTACATTTGTTATGTTCCTTCTTATTATTATTTAATGTTTTTTATTGTATTTTTGTAATTGTAGGTCCCAAGAGCAGGGTATCACTTTTGGCCTTAATTTAGGAGTATTGTGCTTCGCGCGAACGAGTTACATTGAATCATTTTCCAACCCACTCCATATGCAATAAAGAAATGAATGGAAAGTGAAGTAAAGTGGGTCGGCAGGGAGAATAAGAGAAATGGAAAGAAATTGCGGAGCGCTGTTGATACCAGATTATGTCCTACGGAGTGCTTGCCAAAGTCAATAAATTACATGAGCTATACTGTTTTTATTCCCGGTATTAAAATAAGAAATTTGACTGTTCCGGCACTCCTTTCGGACTCCGTTTTGAACATCAGTCGAGAGCGTTGCGGACCCAGTGGAAAACATGGCAGCCGGCCATGTGCTTTCTTTCTAACTTCAATTTTTCAAAGCCAAGAAAAGAGCAATTGCAAGCTTTTAAAGGGAATCTCACTGGTGGCATGTATGGCAATAAAATTAAAAAAAGAAAATATGGTGTGATGTCCACATGTAAATCTCCCATCTTTCTATTTAAAGCCACCCATTGTTTTTTGCTTGGGAGAAAAAAAACAGTGAGGAGAGACTTCAGGCGGAGAGAGGAACGGACAAGAGGCCAAGGAAGAAAACATAAGCAATACTCCACTCCACTGCCATTTTCATGGCTCTGATTAGCAGCTCCATGGCCAGCTAAATCCTTTCTTAGGGTATTGGTAAGCCTTAGCTTTGTAACTATTATTTATTTTCTTTTGTAATTTCATTTTGTGGCTAGACCAATAAAATGTGGTGATTGTATAATCCAGACTTTGTTTCAAATTAATCTCATTGTAAAATCCAGTGTATGTTGTATTTATTTTCTGTGATTATAAATACAACGGTTATACAATTGTTTTCAAGCGACCGAATATAAAGTGAGTTAAAATTATGCCTTGCTTGAGATGAGACGGGTTGTGCCTATGATTTTAGTTTAGTGTAGATAGGTCGTGCCCATCTAAGATGGTTTATTTTTAGCTTACTTATATTTGAATTTCTGGACGATAGTGCTTCGGCTTGTAGCAGGGGTACATCACTACCACATTAATTGGTGTAGTCATGAGATTGTTACAAAATATCTTAGATCATTGACTGCAAAGTTAGTGGTGAAACCGATACCCTAAGTTTCTTCTCACTTGTTAAAAAAAATCTAAATTCACTTTTCAATTTCATTAGCTCTAAATTAAAATCACGAAACTCTCACCTTTCAATTCTTCGAAAATCAATTTCAAGTTAAAAGTAATTTCTACTCCCTATGGATCGACACCCGTACTCCCACTTTACTACTAAATCTATTTTCCGTACTTACGGGTTATAATTATTTTGATTCTGACACGATCAAGTGCCCTATAAGCATACATATAACACACACGTGTCCTACAAGTGGTCATGTGTCCCTCGAGTGTCCAAGTGTTCCCCAAGTATCTGTATGCATCCCACATCGGTCACGTGTCCTACTAATATCCCGAAAATAGCCCGCGTCCCACAAATAATCCTCAAATACTTCCCTGTACCCCACACGTATCACTTAAACTTCGACAATAATCGACAAATGTCCAATTCGTACCCGACACGTCACAAGTGTAAGAACATCCCTGTCATGCTTCTTATTCATTTACTCCGGGCATACCATAAAGGCCATGTGTCATTCCGGGCATGCCCTTTCGAATTCTGTCAAATTTGTCATATTCTTGTGTCGTGTATTTATTTAATCGAATCTTTAAGAAATTTCTCACGACACGTCCATAGGACGGCCCAAGTATCTATATTCCTCGTGACACGTCCATAGGACGGACCGAGTATCATTCCGGGCTATCTTTCGACCAAGTATCATTCATTCAATTACTCATTTCCAATTTAAAGTACATAAACCACGTATTCGTGTCATCATGTCACCCATCCCCTCGATGTTAATTCAATCCACAATTTTTATCCACTTCGATCAAGTAGGCCCACACAGCGTAAAACATAACGTTAATCAATCAAGAAAACTCAATAAAGTTCTAACGGTACAAGCGAGTAGGTCCGGAACAATTATCGGAACAAGAAACGAGGTTCGGAGGATGGTTATACCAAGCAAATGCCCGAAGAAATCAAAAGGCGTCACAAAACTTGATTTTGGCCAAAAATGGCCACTTGTATCGATAAACATGAGGGTGTATCGATACACGGGGTCCAAAACCTGAACAGCCCCTCTGGTATCGATACAAAGGTGTTTTGTATCGATACAAACCCATTACGAGTAGATTTTGAACAGTCTCAGTATTTTCGCCATAACTTTTCACACCGAACTCCGTTTAGAACGTATTATATATCAAAACGTAGGTAATTTGAAGAGCTACAACATTGTAGTTTAACACTTTTCCCAATTCTGCTTTTATGTTGCCCAAAAAGCCTAAATAGTGACCAGTTCTAGCAGATTTTTACTCATGGTGGGGGATTTCAACCCAACTCTAATCAAACCCACAAATTGGCTAGTAAATCACTTAGGAAATAGATAGAACAACACTATATCAACATTGTAAGACTAGAGTGCTTCCACAAAGGGCTCAAAGCAAGGGAAGAGAGATTTAACAAATGTGAGGATAATACGAACACAAACATCAAATTTACATTGAGAATTGAAAGAGGAACCCCTACCTCAAGGTTTTGCTTCCAATCAAGCAAAAAAAATAAATTTTGAGATCCCCAATTTGAAAATCCCGTTTTTGAGCTTCAAGGTGCAAAAAGAGTGAGTTCCGGGCTTCAAATCACGCGTAGAACAATAATCCAAGGTCCATTTGCAAAGGGGTTTGATGGAGGTAGTGTATTTTGAGCTCAAATGAGCAAAAATGGAGGATAGGGAGGGAGAAGGGGCTGCTGAAAATTTTCAGGGGAAAGAGAAGTGACAAGCTTCTCTCATACTCCTCTCTTTTAACACACAATAGACATTATTACACCACACACCTCGTATTGACTTGTGTAATACAATGTGGCCCCAAATCACTTAAAACACACTTAAACTCATCACTTTTACATTATGCACATTTCTACACATTACCCCAATGTCACTTCCGGAAAAAAAAAATAATAATAATAAAAAAAATTTACAAGTCTTTACAAAAACGATTACAGTTCCACCAGTACCTACGAAGATGAGAAATTTTTTGTAGGCACCGTACAGAGAGCATTCTATGCGGTGAACTAGCAGGGTTCTAGGTGCTCAAAGTATGTTATTGTTTTATAAGTTTGTGGGGGATGAAGGAAGAGGAAACAGTGGAACACGCATAAGTGGGTTGCTGCTTGGTGTGGAACTATGGATGTGTGTAGTGAGTTTGCAGGTTCGGCCTTAGGCAAAGGATACCTACAAAAATTATGCCTGCTGAAGAACTAGAATTTTCTTTCGACCATCTTGTGTTCTACAGTAATGCTACTGGCGAGGAGCCATGAGCCAATTTGACATTGTAGTGAACTCGGATCCGCCTCGAGGTGATGTTTATAAGTTTATTGTTGATAGCAGTCTGGAGCCTAAATTCAAACGTGCTGGCATTGGGGTTTCGGTAAGCAATCATAATTGGAATTCCATAGCTGTTTGTGCTCACAAGTATGTTTTTTAATGTATGGTAAAAGTTGTGGAAGCTATTGTGTTGAGGGTTGAATTTGCAGCAAAAGTAGGGTCTGGACTAATTATACTAGAAAATGATTCGAAGAATGTAGTGTTGGTGGCACAGATAAAGCCTTTCACTTAAATATTTCTTCTTGGTTGATGTATTTTTAGTCATTTCTGGTTGGATATGACTAACATTTAGCAGAAATAATATGATTCATCTTTCATTGTTCTTGTTGAAGACAATGAAAGTGAAATTGAATATTCTTGCACTATATTTTATTCATTTTCCTAGCAAATCAATATGTTCATGTAAGTACAAGTTGAAGACGATCCAAGTATGCGTGTTGCATTATGTCAATTTCGAGGCTGGAAAATGTGGAAAGTCATAAAAGATTTAAACAATGCCTGCTATGCAAAATCGAAACATGACCCCAGAAAAGGTAATATGAAGCAAATGGTATAAGTACCAAAACTAGAAAGGACTGGATGGGGAGAGATTGGATTGGACTTGAATCCATAAGATACAACTCTAACTTCCTCTTGCACAGTGGGGTCATAAATAAAAGAAAGGATTCATGAGAATTTGAATTCAATTGGGAATCACCTCCTCCCGTTCTTAGATTACAAGTAAGAGTCAACTGGAAAGTAACAGGAAAAAAACAGAATTTTGAAAATCCTGAAAACCTTTATCAGTGTTGTTTCCCTCAAAATTGCAAAACAACACCGCCTTGTCTGTGTGATCAAGATGCGTGGGCATGCCAGGACTTGTCGTCGTTCAATATATGTGTAAGCGTAGCGCATCGATCTGACTTCGTATGTAGCAATTGTGTGTGATCAGAAGGGTGAGGCCACAATGAGATTTATATTTTTGCCTCAATGAGTTAGGACTTAGAATTTTCCAACTGTGTAAAAAGAAGAACGAAATAAAAGCTAGAAACACTCCATTATATCGGATTAATGACGTTGAATGATTACAAAGAAATTGAAACGAGACTGGAAATAAAAAGTACAAGGTCCTGGAGAGAGTAATTAATTTACTGGAAATAAAAAGACAAATGTTGGGCTGGTGTTGAATTCTTTTACTAATAGCCAAGTTCCCCACTAGTAGAGTCTGTCATATGACTCATATGTAGCCGCCTCTCTAGAAAAACGCCAAGTGTCCCATGATTTTCCTATATTTCCCTTTGTGAGACCCTGACCCATTTAACTGATTACTAGGTTCAAGGCCTCGCGCTTAGCATAAGTTTTATGCCTGTGTGTTCGATTTGAGATTTTGCTAGCACAAAAAAGATTTGGTTGGAAGCAAATTGCATATACCAAAAGATTTGCTCCTTCCTAATCTAGTTATATTCAGGAACTGAGTGCATCAAAAGATCATGCAGGTGGCAAAATTAGCAGTCCAAAGATTTGATACAAAGGATTTTTGGCACTTGTTCTGGGACTTCAACTGAATGACTGCGAGCTAGTCAATCATGTGCTTGAAGTTTCAACGGATGCAAACAGTTACCAAAAAGCATTTGCCTATTTGAGCCAAACTTTTACATTAACCATAAAAGTTAAACTCCCAGTTGAACCTTGTTTACAAAGGTTCAAGTATTGACTGCATGAACAAACCTCTGCATGGTGACAATGTACTAAGGGAAACCAAACTGAATCCATAAAAACAACAAAATAAACAGATGCAACCTCTGAAAAGAAAGAAAGAAAAAAAATAGAAACAAGCATGATACGTTAACAGCAGATAGGGAGGAGAAATATTTGGCTTGGCCAACAGATTATGCTGCACAATTTTCTTTATCCCTGTATGTATATTACGATAGCAAAATATTGATTAAAAATGGGAGGCTGTCAGCTGCAGCTGCAGATTTTCAACTTGGGCAATCCAGATTCTATTTGACATCCTAATTACTATGATTTAGCCCAACCCCAAATCCTCAAGCATAGCGCGTAGTCGCAGTTGAAACACCTACAGTATTAAAATGGAAAAGAAAGCAGCAAGAACATTGGCAAAGACAGCAGCAGTAGTAAGTATAGAGGGTCTGATGATGTTCCAGGCCTCCAAAGTGAGAGTAGAAGACTGCTCCATAAACATATCAGTAGCAGTTAGTCCCAATTGTTCAGATGCTTTGGCTTTCCAAAGCTAAAGATTGGTATCATCACTCCCAGAGTTGACATAATTCCCACCACTTGACACAAAATACCCTATGTTTTGGAGGAGAAATTTTAGTTAGGACACAGTTATTTGTGGATAGTGTATCTACTAAACATCCAAAACAGTTACTGTCTTGGAAAGAAAGGGTTCACCATTAAGTAATAATGACTAAATTGTGGATACGTTCACAAATTTGAAATGTTTTAGAAGCCAACATAAAGGGCAAGGATGCGGAGGCCAAAGCCTAAAGTTTCATAATGAAAATAATTAAAAAGGCATTCACTTAGTATGGTAGATTTCCCTGTTTTAGCCACCATTATATTGAAATATTCTTATCTGCAAGCACGAAGCTCTATCAGAACATTGTGCTACTGTCTCTTAAAGCCATGACGAAGTTAAAAAAATGTAGAGCAAACGTCATTGCATATAACTAACCGTTCCGTCATAAGATCTAGTCACAAATTCACGACCAGTTAGAGAGTAATCGACATCCATCCTGTAGGGAAAAAATAAGATGATCAGCATATATGCTTCTAGAGACATAAATTCTAGTAAAACAGAGAATTCTGAATGCATGGGCCATGCATCAGGCATCTTATACTGCAGAAACATGATCCTTGTGCACACACTTGGCTTCATCTAATTTTCTAGCATCATAGCTATAACAATTGCAATCCTCATTTGCCTGTCTATAGAAATAGCGATTCGTAAATTTAATTAAGAAAGGAAAATTTCTTACACAGCGAGCCACATTTTTACAAATAATTAGCAAACCAAAATGAAGCTGAAAAAGATCATTGATCCCCTTTTACTTCTGACATGCCTAAAATGCCAACCCTAACATAACACCTTCCATAAATCAAAGACTTTAGGGTAAACAAGCTTTCAAAAGTTGCACTTACAGCTGTAAAATACATCGGCTCCATTGGATTTCGAGATATAGAAATCTTTGTCTGTAACAGGAACATATAAGTTAGACCCGAAAAAAGATGGGAAAAAAAAATCCCATGGCTTAAGTAACAAAAGATGCACAATAATATTTTCTGAGATAGCCATAGTAAAGATTATTGAGTCTCTCTAAAGCCTAGTTCACAGAAGGTGTAACGAAAGGCAATTGTAACCAAATTCCATCAAGTGGGCTAAAAATATTGTAAATGCAGTTGTTGACCTCAAGAAGAATTACAGTATATGATTGAGATTGAGGTTTTGTTTCCCGGTTCATGTAGGGTGTCCTTACTCCTTAGCCTATTTAGAGTTGAAACTAATTTCATGTGATCAACTATACGCCAAGTGCCTACACTACACGAAGGATGCCCACACAATTATCTCCTGGAATATATTGACGTTGTACAGCAGACACACATAAAAGAGAAAAATGAAAAAAAAAAAAAAAAATCTATCCGAACCAATTCCTTCTAGGGCACTATTTACTGTAACCAACACGGCACATGCTAGTGGCAGGCAACACTGAGAAAATAACTTTCTCTTGTTGGGTGTTCACCCAATCCACCACCGGAGGCTAGGCCTATCAAACCTACAATGCGTTTGATCAAACAAGTGATTCCCCACCCAAAACCACAATACTTCCCAGGGTGGTTGCAAGGACAGCCTTGATTGGTTGGAACAAAAAAGTATGCTTGGGTACACGTATGTTTCACAGACAATAGGAGCATCTGACAAGTATATGAATCAGTGCAAATACAAACAACCAAATCTAAATCCTATTTTATTAGATAAATATCTAAAGCTGTACTCAATTTGGAGTGAATAGAACAACAGCCAGAATTACCATCATAATAAGCTTAGTTGATGGGGACGACATTCGCAAATCATAAATCGCTATGCTACGATCAATACATAATCAAACAGAAGAGTATAAAGAAACGTGATTAGAGCATACAAGGATCATAATCACCAAATAACAATTTGAAATTAATTATGTGAGTTAGTCAATTACTCCTACAATCTAGCAGTACCCAGGCCAGCAAACTAGCTGGAAGACTCCCTCAAAAAATGAAAACAATAGATATCCTACGCCATTCAATTGCCGTGTAAGAGAGCTCTTAACTACTTGCAAACAATAGCCATGCGACTTCCCGCAAGTTTGGTGGCATCAATGATAAATAAGACAAATAATAGTTGTTCTTTACACAAAAGAATAGCAAAGAACTCATGAAAGCACGACAAAAGATATCCTTCCTACCTTTTCATTTCCCTCACAAGGCTAAGCATAACATCTGGTAGATAGTGGCACTTATAATCAAAATCAACAAATGTCTAGACACATATGGCAGAACCGTAACAAAAAGCTGAAAACATAGTTCTTTCAATTAGGGTAGATATGATTTCACTCACTTGGTGTATAGGATGCATGTAGTGCGACTCTTCATTCGGTGTTGATCATTTGTAATGAATTTCTGCTTCATTTTCGTCAAAGATCATAGTACTAAAAACTCATTTCCGCTCGCATCTGAGGACCAGCTTACAGTAACCCTCAATCCATGAGCTGCGTGAAAATTAGACCACACCCGTGGGAACTTATAATCAACAACTTCAATTGTGGCCAAGCCTTAGATCCATGCTCCAAAATAACCCAAGTAGGCACATCTCGAAGTCGGGAGAATTGCCTTAATCCAAGTGGCAACATCTATGTGCAATGAAACCATTGTGATAAGTAACGTATGTCACAAATAAATTACAATTGAAATTGTTAGAAATAATTGATTTTGATTATGTGTTCTTATGACAAAATTGATTTCTTGGGAAGCAATGTTAAAACATCTTAATAATGATTTTAATCCAATCAAAATTTGGTCGTTACATTAATCATTTTCAACACTTTTTATTTGTCCTTGAATTATTTTCTTTGTGCTTTTAGCAGGGAAGTGCAATAGGATAAATTGGACGCATTAATTGCTAGTATTGGGTAAGGCCTCATATAATTCATTTTCAAAGAGTTTTTTTGTCCAAACATATGTCCATCTGACCATATAGTGCATGTTTTGCTTGTATCCAATCATCTCTCAAATGATTGAGGTCACCTATTAAACTATGTTTCCACGTGGCCCATGTAAAATCTATCCAATGGTCAGATCTGCTGGATTATAGTTTCATGTGAGAAACTCTGTTATGAGCCAATTTATACATTAGCCTATTTTCAAAGCGGCTAGGTGGGACAAATGGCCTTGCGGTTCTCAACGGTCTTAAGAGCAGTTATGGCAAGAATTGACCTCTCCAAGATTTGCTGAAGATTTTTCCTCCAAGGCAATGTTCTCAACGTTCACATTTTACAATTACTGAAGATCATCTCCTCCAAGAAGATTTTGGTCCAACGGAACTATTCCAACGTTCAGAAAATTTCAGCCTATATAAGAAGAGCTTTTGCAGGTGAAGAAAATCACCAAGCTATGCCAGAGAAATATCAAATTCATAGATCAATTTTCCTACTCTCCCACATCATTTTCATACTATTATTTTGAGAGCTTTGAGAGAAATTTGTGTATCTACTCTTTGAGAGTGATTTTTTCACACTACAAATTCTCATCAGTGTTGTATTGAGAGTTAGCAAAAATTCTCAGTGAGCTACTACAGAAGTAGGTTCGTTCTGTGAGTGATTTTTAGAGTTTGGGAGATAAACTCTAGCGGTTCGGCTAACTCCTCGGGAAAGTTAGCGTTGCGGTTGTAAGGTTTAATCAGCACCAAAAGCTAGTTGTTTGATTAATAAAACAGCGACTCCTTAGGCTAGTGGACTAGGCTGAGGAGTGGACAAAACTCAAACTGAACCACTATATATCTCTGCATGATATCTCTATCTCTCTCCCCCTTATCTCCTTTATTTTTATTTTTCTCATTTAATAAATAATTTTTTATTTGGGCATAATTGTTAGCAACCCTATTCAACCTCCTACCCCTTCTAGGTTGCCTTTTGGGTAACAGAAATTGCAGAAAACAATCGGCAGGGAGCAAATAAGCATATCACCTCAGGAAAAATTGGGGTAAAAACGTAATTTACGTACCAACAAGTCAACTGCCAACACCTGTAAAAAAATTTCCCCACGCATTACAAATCGCCAATCAATTTCCTCTAGGGTTTTGGAAATTAGGGGTTTCTTTTGAAATGGTTGTTTTTCTTGTTTTCCCTGATTCGAATCAAGATCACGAGAAAATCTAGAGTTTGTGGAATTGGGGGTTTCCTAAAATGTAATCACTAAAGGTCAAGAATTTTCGGCCCCTAAAATTTGATTTCGCTGCAAAAGCCTGCCGTAACCAACCAAAAATATTTGGTCTCAAAACACTTGACACCTCAATTAAATCATGAAACCTAGTTCATCCGATTGACACCTCAATATGCGTAGTATATCAATTCGAAGCCCTAATCTAACTCATGCGAGTTCGAAATCGAGTGATTTCCCTATAAACCCAGGGTGTTCGAAAAAGAGTGGTTCATACCTGATCGGTCTCGTGAACCCTGTTGTTTGGAAATCAACTTCGAACTCGAAGATACGCCCATAATCTTTTTCATGCTGTCTCGACAACATATATAGCCTTCATAGTTCGATTGACACAATGGGAATTTTCCTTACGGTCAGGAGACACATGGCGGTAATTTCGCACAAAACAACCGAAATACCCATCCAACCCCAAGGCCCAAAACAGGCAGCTCCCAAATCCGGGGGTAAAATCGTCCAAATCAGACTAAAATTGGCCTAACATGAAATTGGAAAACCCTTTCATTATAGGGCCCTTCGGTTTTTGGATATAATAATAGATGAGATTAATGTGATTTATTGATTTATTATTTCCTAATCACTATATCATGTGTTGGAGGTGTTGTAGACACACCAATTTTAAATCCACATGCACCCCTTATGATGAAAAGAACGCGCAAGGATACATCAGAACGATCGTTTGGAGCTAAAATAACAAATAAAAATAATAAAAAATTGTTTTTAGCTGCGCGACCAACATGGCTTAGCCGGACGGCCAAAATTTTCTGATAAAACTTCATGTTAGCCGTGCGGTGAACTTTATTGGCCGGGCGGCCAAGTTGCGATGGTCGGGCGGCATTATTTCCGAACAAATTTTCGCAACGCCCTAAGCGGCAATTTCCGTTTTAAAAATCCATCACGGTGTTTATTTGATTTTTCCAAAAATCAATCATTTCTCCCTCGTTGAAAAATGAGGAGCCAATTTTCGCAACGCCCTTGGTGGCAATTTCGGTTTTAAAAATCCTTCACGGTGTTTATTTGATTTTTCCAAAAAATCATTCGTTTCTCCCTCGTTGAAAAATGAGGACCCAATTTTCGCAACCCCCTCAGCAGCAATTTCAGTTTTAAAAAATCCGTCACGGTGTTTATTTGATTTTTCCAAAAATCATTCGTTTTTCCCTCGTTGAAAAATGAGGAGCCAATTTTCGCAACGCCCTCGGCGGCAATTTAAGTTTTAAAAAATCCATCATGGTATTTATTTAATTTTCGTTCAATGGCCCCGAAGAACTACGTTGGTCTGATCCCTACAAACAGGGTACGTAGGAAGCTATAAACGCGACCACATTTGATTATTTGTTTGTTTTTCGCACTAGGATGATCAAAATTGGGACGTCTATGTCTTTGACGCAACTTACATCACTGAATGATGACTAAGTCTCGTCAAAGAGGGGCAACTGTAGACACCCCAATTTTAGATCCACGTGCACCCCCTATGATGAAAAGAACGCGCAAGGATACCTCAGAACGATCATTAGGAGCTCAAATAACAAATAATAAATAATAAAAAAATATTTTTAGCCGCGCGACCAACATGGCTTAGCCGGGCGGCCAAAATTTTCTGATAAAACTTCATGTTAGCCGTGCGGCGAACTTAATTGGCCGAGCGGCCAAGTTGCGATGGTTGGGTGGCTAAGTTTGCTTGTCAAATCGGAAAATCTGGGTTTCAAAAGATTTTCGCAGAGGGAATATATTCGATCTTCAGACGAATCTAACGATGGCGGAAATCATTTGTGTGATTCAGTGAATCACCTCCGACGTCTATATAAAGCACCTCCCTCCTCCATTACTGGGATCGATCACCGTGAATCATCACTGATCACTTAGAACACCACCGGCGAACCACCATCTCACCCGACGGTTACCACCACCACTGAGTTCTTGTTCGTTTCTCTCCAATCCAACTCTAAAATCTCCAGTAGCTCTCACGGCCACAAGAATCGTTTCACCCGAAGCCTTTCATCTCGAAACCGAAAAGTTTTCGTAGCTCACAACGATTGTTCCAAAGGTATAACGTAGTTTCTAAGCCGGGTTCGTAACCTTGGCTTCCTGAGGGGATTCCCCGGGGTTCAAAATGATTCCAGTAGTCATTATTGGGCTCGGTTAGTTACGCTTTCATCAAAACTCAACCTCCCGAATCCGTATCGAGCGGTATCGTGCGGACCTTGTTTGGAGGTATATTTTCTTTTAATCATCATTTTCCGAATATAATCTACTCTAAGGAGTGATTTTGTAAATAAAAAAAAACATTTTCAAAACTATTTTTTCTCTCTGTCCAGAAGCAAAAAAATTTCAAATACCAGAGGAATGTTGGTCGGGCGGCTAAATATGTTAGCCGGACGGCTGACATTTGAAACTCTAAATCTTCCCCTGTTTTCTCTGGTCGTACTCTGTTTTCTTGTTTCTGGTTCAGTGTGTCTTTATTACAGTTACACCCCTTGATTTTCTCTTATTAAATTTAAGTCCCTTTATTTCTTTTTATCACATTTATGTCCTTGTAATTTCTTCATTTAATACTATTGTTGCCATTTACTTGGTATATAATTAAAGTTTTTCAATAAAATATTTTCTAAAAATCCCACAAATATTTAGTAAAGACCGGAGGCGAGCGGGGTGCTTTTAAACAAAACCTTCCTCGTTCGTAACCTGGCTCCCGAATCCAAAAATCTTTTTCGTAGATCAAATTCTTTTCCAAACGGCACAAGAGTCATCAATTATTTTTCAACGGTTTCTCGGGTACCAAAATCATTTTCTAAATAAATCCCAGGTGGCGACTCATTTTCGTTTTTATTTTCAAATCAAAATACAAATTTTTTCGAAGAGAGCCGCGTGGCGCCGTCCACAAAATGGCGACTCTGCTGAGGATTTTTTTAACTAATTTTTATTTTGGTATTTTACACTTGTAAAACGACCCCCGAAAGTTTGACAAAACGAACACGCTTAGCGCTATCGAAGAAAGGAATGGTGCTAGTAACAGGGCCACGCCCGACCATACGGACTGGAGCTTTCCCGATTGTTTGCTTGAGTAAAATTTTAAAATATTAATTAATTTAAAAGTGAGCCAAACTTGAAAAATATTGCGGGATTTTGAAAATAAATTTATTGTTAAACTTTTGCATTTTACGTGCATCGATGTTGGATAAGCCCTGCCGCTGCGTCTTGGTTACCCTACCCGGCTTGCCAGTGTTAGGACATCCCAAGATTCTCGGCAACCCTGGACGATGATGAGTCAGCCTGTCGTTTGACCTTTGCCATGCAGTACACTTGGTACTGGGAGGCAAATATTGGCTCTGGTCTGGGGAACCCCCTAAACCAAAATCGGCCTTTGCATATAGTAAACCGTAGCACCTTCCAACCTACGACAGGACCCGCAGGGTGGGATTATGTGATATATCCTGTTAATTGCTTACCATTCTCCATATATACTGCCTCATGTACATACACACTGTCTCCATTTTGCATACATATGCATGGTAGTTTGGCCTTAGGATGTCATGTCATATTCATAAGAGTTGCCCCAATAATAACATATTGCGTTGGATATACAAAATTCCTTTTTTCCAAAGCCTCATTTCTACAATTGGCTCTCTTTCCAAAAGTGAAGTATGTGTATTTCTTTTATGTTAGAATCATAATGGCTAGGAATCCCAACAAACGGTTCAAGTCCACGCTCACTACCCACCACGGGGCACCTGTATGGATAATCGAGGAGGTTCAACCTGAGCAACCTTCGAATGAGCCAGAAGAGCCCAAGCCAGGAAAACTTAGGGTGTAGGATCATATGGGAGAAGAACTCGGCCAAAAGCTCAGTCTACTGGCTAATGCAAACCTACCGGGCGTATCCCTCCAATGGGATGAAGATGAAGGGTGGAAGTTTTACATTCTGGAGGAGCCGGAACCAATCCCAGAAAAGATCACTTTCATGGTAGAGCAAGATGATGGGGAATTCGCAGTCATGCCCCCTGTAAAATACTTTGACTCTGATGGGCAGCCCGTCTACTACTTTGAAGACCCAGTCACAGGTCACAAATACTGGGATGAGTGTGAATGCGATGCATGCTTCGAGGACTGTCTCCTCAACAATGATGGTATGACTCCACAGCAGCTCAAAGAACAATACGCATGGGAGAGTCAGCAGAAAAGATCTCCAAGTCTGGCAAAGGAAAAGAGAAGGCGGATGAGGCAGGGCCAACACCTCCAAATTGGCCCACTTTTTAAGTCAACTTTTGAAGCAAGATGTGATCATGCAATGACCCAATCCAACCATCAGGGTTTCTTTTGAAGAATCAAGCCAGCTTGTGATTCTCAGTACTTCAATTATCGAGTCTGTTGTTGTTTGATTGTCAAGCCTGTTGTTGTTTTATTATCAAGTCTGTTGTTGTTCAATTATCAAATGTGTTGTACTTCAATTGACAAGTTTGTTGTACTTTGTTCAATTATCGAGTCTGTTGGGTGTTGTACTTCGCTTTCCTTGTATGTTTGAAGCTTTGATCATCAAGTTTGTGGAGTCAATTGAGTCAGTTTGTAACAATCTATGTTTATAATAAATGCCTTTTGAGAAAAAGAACCAAATTTTGTAGTCCCGAACTACGTAACGGCCTGATTCCTCCGACTTGAGGATACGTAGGCAACCTTTTCAACGGTCTAGCCGTTGTTTTCACAAATCATGAGGATTTGAGTATATCCAACAAAACAAGAAGAAAATTGGGGCAATCTTTGCATGCATCATGCATTGTTCTTTTGTACATAGATTCTTTTCAATTTTGCACATACACCATACACTGCACCCCTGAATCCCATTTGTGCGTGTCATCAGTACTAATTAGGGGTGTAACCGGTTCGGTTCGGGGGGATATTTGCAGGAACCGAGCAAAACCGGTTCGGGAAGGGTATAGAACCGAAACCAAGTTTTTAGTAGTCGGTTGGGTTCTCATTCGGTTTGGTTCCAGTCCCGGTTCGGTTCTTAATGATGGGCTAGGCCTCATTCAGGATTTGGGCCAAGCCCAGTTAAGCCCATTACAAATTCCAACCATTCAACAAATTAAATTCCAATCAAGCCCAGTTAAATTTGCACCTCCAATATCTAGGCCCGTTCAAATTCCAAACATATCTAAATTTGGGCCAAGCCCATTGAAATTGAAAAAAAGAGAGGCTGCTAGCATAATAAAATTTCAAACACAAGCCCAATAAAAAGATAAAAAAGAGGCAGCACTGCTGCACCAGCAAGTTCCAACAATAACAAAAAATACAGTAGACAGTCATGGCTCCTAAACAGTCATGGTTCCAGCAACTTCAAGCACTAGACACTTCATGGCTCCTCAACCTCCCTCTCGGTCCATCATTAGTTCATTACAAGTTCATTACAATTTACAAACACAAGTACACACCACCACCTAACTTCTAATATAGCAAGTTCCATTTGAGAGAAAAAAAAATAGTAGACAATCAAGTCCAATAGTCCATAAATTCTCCAAGTCAGCAACTCTCCAAAGTCCAACCAAAAGCTTCAAAGTTCAAAGTTCAAACCTGTAAATTTAGGCAATAAAACGAATTCAATTAAAGATGAAATATCATGTAAATGTAGATTATCTATGATCAAAATGACTTGGAAAAAATCTTACCACAAATCTTACCAATTATGGAGCTTTACCTATACCTCGGTGACGCATGAATCCTCAAGTGCTTCCAAAACCACTAAAAAGTAACAAAAACATACAAGATTAGAACATGAAACAAATTAGACCAATGAATACTTACAAGTTACAACAAAAGTCAAAACAAACAAACTATAAGTAAAGACTAAAGAGTCGTACCCGATTCAAGTTCCTCCACCTCATCTAGTTGAT
>JAXBDA010003215.1:0-36219 GCA_036023075.1 Gaultheria prostrata | reverse complement strand
AGAGAAAGAATAAAAAAATGGGTAGGGAGTGAATAGTGCCTCCCTAAATGGGGGGGTTTTTAGGGAGACACTATTCATTTTTGTATTTTAGGGAGGGGTTTAGGGAGTTTGTTGGAGCCTAATATTGAGGTTTGGCTCCCTAAAATAGGGATGGGAGCCAATTTAGGGAGTTTGTTGGGCTTGCTCTAAGGGTTTTGAATCAGATCTGACAATTGGGGAATACATATATACATATATAAGTATTACAAAAATAGGTTAAATATAATGTTTCCTCAACTATAAACCAAAAGGCTAGGTTAGCCAAGTGGTACAGAGCGTTGCACCCTCACTTGAGGGCTGGGTTCGACTCTCACCCCATACATAATATTTTCCGGTTTTCCCAATTCCCCCAACCGGGACCGAAACCCTAATAAAAAAGGGAGACCGAGGGATGTGTATGGGAGAGTGTATATGTAGCATTAATGTAAAATCAGTATCACAAATTTATTTTTTTGACATAAATTGTCTATGTTTTGTTATCATCAAATTTCATAAGATATCCGAAGAAGCCTTTAGGCTAATAGCAAGGGACCAGTAAAAAAATATCTTAAATAAATTGGACAGCTAGAATTATTTGTGTGGGATTTTAAGGTCAGTCCCACACAATCCGGTGTATATTTGGTCTACCCAATGTCACGCTAATTATTTAGTTCTTCAATAGGATCATTTGCTCTTGCATTACTGTTTTGCGCTTACGCTCTCAATTGTTGCTCTCACCGATTTTAATAATTTAAATGTCTTCTAAAAACGCTCACGCACTCACAAGCACATTATGTAAGTTAAGGGTGGACCATATGGGCATGTAACTAGGGGTGCGAATCGAGCCAAACAAGTTGACCAATATTGCTCATGCTTGACTCCAATTCTTTTTACACATGGTCAAGCTTAGCTGGAGCTTGAAATTTTTTTGAGACTAATGGTTTAAGTTCAAGTCACATTTAAACTTTCGTGATTGTGAGAAGTTTGGTTTAGCTCATGAAATGTATAGGTCGATTGAGTTTTCAAGCCTGGATTAATCTTGTGAATTTTCAAATGACAAATCTAACAAAAAAAAATGGTTGAAATACTACTATACTTACCCAGATTAAATGTCCACCCTTTCTTTTTTTTTTTGTCATTCGACATACATCAGCGGAATTAGCGGGGAGTTAGTAAGTCAGTGCAGAGGAGGTCTAAAAGGTATTCATGGCCCTAAACTCCAAACCATTCTGCAAGACTCAAACCCTGATTTCGCCTTTGGAAGAATCAGAAGATAACCGCTAGACTATAAGCCATGTATGTCCAAACTTTTTAACAGTACTGAAAAGTAATTTTTGTCTTCCACACTCAACTCATGATCAACTCATCATATTTTCCACATATCTCTATGAGAAATGAAAACGACTTGAACCAATAGTATTGGAATGCATGCTGCCAAGTGCCAAGCATATGCATGCACTCTCTAATCAAATACATAAACCTACACTAAACAAGGGACACCTAATTTAAAGGCAAACCAATTTTTCTCACTAACTCTAGGAGTTTCTCCGTGTAAGATTTTATAGAATGTAATGAAGCCCTACATTCAATAATTCGCTGAATAATTTTCTCAATCGGATAGGCAAGAGAATATGAAACGTAATACTCTTTTCGTGCCATTTTGTTAGTAAAATGGTTGGTTTGAATTTCCATCATTGTCCATCAGTTTTCACTTTTAAAATTATTTTTAAACGTGTACGAGGGCTAGTTTTAGAAATCCAAACAGTTTTTTCTTTGACTTTTAAAAAGAACTAGCATTATGACACATCCTCAAATGGAATAATGGATCAACAAAATGGGACAGAGGAAGTAGGTAAAAAATCTGATAAAGGAGTCAGCTCTTATGTCTTTGTGTTATTTACTTGTTTTACCTCTATCTTTAATTAGTACTATATTTACGGATTGGTCCTTGTTCATGAGCCTATTGAGCCAAAAAGGAGTATATGTTCAAGTTTGACTCGAATTTTTAAATAAACAATCAAAAGTGATTGAGCTCGGCTTGTAACTTTTATGAATGAGTTTGAGGCTTTGAGCGAGTCCAAAGTCGAGCTTGAGCTATTTGGCTCGTTTAAGAGCCCTATTTGTACCTACAATTGGGTTGTCCAGGCCAATGGATATATCTACTATCCTTCAACCATCACGTGGCAACGCTTCACCCCTATTCTTCAAGGTGGAGTCAGGAGGCCAGTAGAGGCAGCCCTTGAAAAGAAAAAAAATCCTCTAGTATTATAGAGAAAAAAAATGCTCTATGAATTATATAAGCTCGTCCTTGTAAAATATTTTAAAAAAAATTCACTCAGACATAGTGAAATTTCTGGCGTTGTCCCTGCACAAATTCATCATAATAGCCCAAGACTTTGGCTATTCTGGGGATCTTTAGATGGGTTTTGGGAAGAAGGTATTCCAAGTTTTATTTATATATATTTTATTTTTTTACCACAGAGGTCGAATCAGCTTAACTTTTTATCTGTATTTCAGTCAAAAATTTATTAGAAAACCCGATCAATTTTTTTTTCTGTATTGTTTCTTCTTTTCATGGTTTTTTTTCACCTCAGGCTCACAGTGTTCTGACCTTTGACATTTTATCTGTACTGTGAGGAATGCTACAATACACACCCCTACATATGAGATTTTATGACTCAAAATATGAGATTTTGTGACTCAAAATATGAGATTATTCCATATGAGATTTTGTGACTCAAAATATGAGATTTTGAGGCTCAAATATGAGATTGCGTACGGTATGCACGATCTCACATAGAGGGTCACAAAATCTCATATGAGGTTTTGTCCTGTAGTGGGAATGTGATGCATATCGCGTATATATATATATATTGATGTGTCGTGTCTCATATAACGTGTCACTAAATCTCATATTTGATCCATATGAGATTTTGTGGTACAAATATGAGATTTTGTGACTTTATATGAGATTTTATAACTGGCCATATGAGGGTGCATAAGGTGCCACAAAATCTTATATTTGACCATATGAGATTTTGTGGCACAAATATGAGATTTTGTGACTTTATATGAGATTTTGTAACTGGTCATATGAGGGTGCATACTGTACGCCATTTCATACCTTTAGCCAGAAAATCTCATATTTGAGTCACAAAATCTCATATGGAATAATTTGTAGGGGGTGTGTATTGTAGCATGACTCATGTACTGTTTATCCTTTTGTATTTCATGCTCAACAAAGCTATTTATTTGTCTGCGTTTTAAAGTTTTGGACCTCTCATATACGTCATGATACAATCTAAAAAACAAAACATGGTAGTGAAACTGAAACGTCCCATGTAGCCTAGTATTTCGTCGGTCCGTGTTTGTTTATCACTTTCACTTTTCCACCTCTTGAAAAATTGAATGTAATTTTTCAATACGAATCCGTAAAAATATGCAATATGGATCTTATTTGAGTATATCTCAATTAGTTCTATTTTACAAAATTTTCAAAATTG
This sequence comes from Gaultheria prostrata, assembly GCA_036023075.1. NCBI lineage: Eukaryota > Viridiplantae > Streptophyta > Magnoliopsida > Ericales > Ericaceae > Gaultheria > Gaultheria prostrata. Next base: position 32,698 of record JAXBDA010003215.1, on the reverse strand, counting down.
TGAAAGCCATTATAAATTGAAACATATAGACAACTTAAACTATGACACGAATACTAAAATGGACCAAAAAACATTGACGGGAGAATAACTTGTTGGAGTCTAATTACATGACCCGAAACACTTTAGTTCAAGTTACTAGTAATAACTTGGGTGTTCCACTAAGGAAATTTTTAAAATAAATTAATTTTTCAAGGCTTTTTATATAATGTCATATAAAAAATTGACCAGTTTTAATTTTTGAACCCCAAAACCGCCATGAAGATGTTCGAAGTGGGATGAGTTGTCACTAATATTATATTGAGAAAACAAAATAGGTATGTGCTGTCTCTTCTTTTTACTCGAGGTAGAGTGCCATTTCAAGAACAATAGTAATAATTAGGGCTGGTTTGGCCAAAAAAATAAGTAGCTTTATTTGAATTTTCGATTATTTACCCCAAAAAAATCAAATTAAGTATTTTTTTTGAAGAACTCATTATATATATAAAAGATTAAGACGGATCCTTAAACAAAACTTGCTGGAGAGCGGGTGGAATACAACCTGAATGAAATAAAAAATTTCTCTCTACACTTGGATGCTGTCCAATGAGCTGCTAGGTTAGCCTCCCGTCTGCACCACTGAAAGTCCACAACTTAGATTTGACCCATGCTCTAATACCCTCCACGAAGACAACAATCTCCCATGGGTAATTGGGTAATCCATCTTGCTCGCATTGATGTATTTAACCGAAGTTTGACAGTCAGATTCAAAGATAACTTCTTTGTTGTAACAATCCGGATTTTTGGAGGAATTTTTTTCTTTTTATTTGATTCAATTATTTTCTTTTAATATTTTGAAAACCTATTTAAATACTATTTTAGATCTTAGTGTTGTATACTTTTACATATACATACATTATTATTTTTATCCTACTACAAAATCTCTCACAGTCACATGCTATCTAGTCAAGACTAGAATCACTCCAATTTTGACCAATTTTGACTATCCATTATTGTGGAGGATTGAGAGAAAGATTTGGAGGAATGTGATGGAAAATTTCTCAATTAGCATATGTCTAAGAATCTCATGCGATTCTCTCCCAGATTCCCTCCATTAATAAAAAGATTGAGTGGAAGAAGGGAGAAAGCTTCCTAAGTTACTTAGTCGCTAAGAATAAGTACACTAGAAATTTTCTAGCACCTTCCTATTTCCATGTATGACTAACCTTCCATATATGACAACTTTCCATATATAGCAACCTTTCTTCCAATTTTGACTAACATTCCATATTTGACAACTTTCCATTTAAGGCAAACTTGCCACTTGTAGTAACCTTTCCATTAGTGGAAAATGTTTCTAGACACAATCTATCCACTGACGCGCCTAAGATCTCCTAGCTTATAGCCTCGCGTCATTTAACAGTACAAATTGTACCGGAAACCTACGTAGTCGCGTATAACCTACACTGCGAAATGTGACTAGGTGAATTCCCCATGCATTAGTGAGAATATTTCATTATCACACCTATAGATTGCATGACGCGCCTAAAGATATCGTAGCCTTTATAGCCTATAGTGCCTTGCAGTGTAAACTAACACCGGAAATGTAGTTAGTTGCGTAGAGATTGCATTGTGAGACTTCGTAGTCATTATTTTCCCTTGCATTATTGGACCTAGCCTCATCATGAATATTCTCCAATAAGTGCCTAAGATCTCATAGCCTATTAGCTTTTATTGCTTTGCAGTGTAAGTAAGTACCGGAAATGTGGTTAGTCACGTAGAGTTTACACTGCAAAACTTCGTAGTCATTATTTTCCCATGCATTATTGGTCCTAGTTACTAACCTAGCGTCATTATCACCTTTATAGCCTTTTTGTGCTTGCAGTGTAAGTTAGTCCGGAAACTAATTAATCGCGTAGAATTTACACTGCGAAAGTCCGTAGTCTAACTGTTTACCCTTGCATTATTGGACTAGCTATCATCATGACCTAAAAAGTGAATATATTCCCTCATTAATTACGCGTCATAAGATAAGGTGTAGCTATAATAGCCTTGTGATAAACGCAGTGCAAATTTGTACCGGAAACTAATTAGTCACGTGCATTCTACATTGTGAGACTTCGTAGTCATTTAATTTCCCATGCATTATTGGTTATAGCTATAGACTAGCCTTATCATCAACTTTATAGCCGTTATAACCTTAGGGCCTGTTTGGCTGGTGCCAAAACAAGGGGCCAAAAATTATCAGGGGTCATAATAGTGGGCCCCATGCCTTTGCCTGGGTTTGGCAACCCAAAAATCCTCCCCTCTTTGTTTTTGCCCCTGCTTCTTTTTCACCCCTTCAGGGGCTTTCTCCCGAATTAAATTTGGGCACCCCTGACCCTCCCCAAAAATTATCCGAGAGAAGGGGCTTGGATTTTGGACAATTTCACCCCTACTTATCCCCTTCCCCAACCCCCACTCCTCCATCTCTGCACCAAAAAATCCAACGAACAAATACCAAAAAAAAAAAAAGAAATTCAGATTCATCATAAAACAAAAATCTGGTAGAGAACACATAAATCATGCAACTACATAAATCCGTAATCTGGTACCAAAGGGAGAAAACATAGGGTTGATCGAAAATCCAAGGTGCTCCGATGGTGATTTTGTTCGGATGAATTTGAAGGTCTCGACGAGTAGAACAACATTCTCTCCTGGCTCTTAGATCGAATCCCACGTTATAGCCTTCGATTTTAGGTTAGAAGATGAAACTGGGTATGGACTATGGAGTTGGTAGAGAGAGAGAGAGAGAGAGAGAGAGAGAGAGAGAGAGAGAGAGAGAGAGGTCTGTCAATGGAGGAAAAAAAATGAAGAAGAGAGAGTGCATAATTGTCGTGATAAACTAGGTGCCATATTACACTAAACCCCCTCCAACTACTTAGTAATAGCGAAAACCATTTTAACATATTTATTGTATACTTGATTTTTTTTTTAAAATACAATTAAAACAAAAATTGGATACCAACAACCATTCAAATGTACATATTTTTTAAAAAAAATATGACAAAAAATTAAATTTTCAATGAAATAAATTAACATAGTTTGAAATTGTCCAAAATTAATTAAATAGATTAAGTTTTGCAATTATATAATTAATTTAATGCATAATCAAGTTTGGGACAGCACAAGGGCAAAAGAGTCATATGACAGTTTTTTCCATCATTCACCCCCTCTTATTTATAAAACATCCAAACCAAGTCAAAAATTATCCCCCTGTTTAATCCCTCATCCAAACCATCTATTTTTTTATCCTCCCTCCATAAACATCACATCAATGTGGGTCAACCCTCCAAAAATAATACCCCCTCTTATCTTATCCCCCTCTATAACTTATCCCCCTGAATTTTTAGCTCCATCCAAACGGGGCCTTACAGTGTAAATTAGTCCGAAAACTAGCAAATTGCGTACGTTCTACATTGTGGAACTCCGTAGTCTAATAAATTACCCTTGCATTATTGGACTAGCCTCATTATGACCTAAGAAAGGAATATATTCCCTCATTTATTGTTGCGTCATAAGATAAGCATCGCCTTTATAGCTACATGATAAACGCAGTACAATTTTGTACCGGAAACTAGGCTAGTCGCTTGTATTCTACACTGCGAAACTTCGTAGTCATAAAAACCCCACGCATTATTGCCTTATCCTACCCCGTAGCGTCATAACTAGCCTACTAACCTACCCTCGTATGATGATGTACCTATAGATATGTGTAATGATGAGATTCTGGGCATTAAATGGAGGAAATTCCTAGCAATTTCCTAGAGAGAGAGGCCGGCCACTATGAGGGAGGAGGGAGTTCCATGTTTTCCTATAAATAGGACTCCATTCCTCACTTGAATCCTCACACCTTCACTCCTCTCAATCTTGTAGTTCAAAGTAGTAGTTTTTGTAGTAGTTTTCTTAGGAAAAGCTTCAAAGTTCTTAAACTTCTTGAGTTGTTCTTACAAAACTCAATGAAACTCATCCTCCACTACCACTAGCCGCCACCCTCCACCACCCAAAAGCCGCCCTTCGAACTTAGTTTAGTAGTTCCGGCGAACCCTCGGGTGTTTCTAAGAAAAGTCCTTACTTTTCTTTTCGACGTCGTTACTCCGTCCGTCTACCATTAGCTTTTTCTACTTCCGATTGAACCCCAAATACGGTAATAATCTTCATCTAAGTTTCTACTAGTTATTTTAGTAAAGTTATATTGCCCGATTTTTAAGATTAAAGTTAGTAAGTTTTACGGTTTCTAAAAGAAAAAGGCTATGATTCTAAAGATACTTTTTCGAGCTTACGTAGTCGTTATAACGTCCGAATGGATTTTAAATTTATGTCGTTATAATGCCCGATTGATTTTTGAAAAAATACGCGAACGGTTGCATTTTTACAAAGGCGAAATTATCGGCAAATGGAAATTTTTTCTGAAAAAGACTACGAGGAATATTTTTGGGAAATGAAAAATGTTTTATGACTAACTTGAGACTGTGGAATGATCCAAGGCTAACACCCTTGAAATTAAGTCTGTCTAGAATGAGGATGGGTGCTATTAACTGGATATTCCGACCCCCCCTGCCTGGGACTTTTCTGGTTATTCTATTGTCGAGAGAAGATCGCTAAAAGAGAAATGATATTTTAAGAGACACATTTTACGAGGAAATATTGAATTACGGAGAAACACGTTTTAAGAGAAAACGCTAATTTTTGAAACACGGATTACGAGGAAAGTACATTTTTACGAAAAGAGATTTTGAGACACATTGCATATTCATGACACAATACGAGAATTACACGATACGATTTCGGATGAATAGTTGACACAAGGAAATGAGATGAGAATGAAAATGGGATGAGAATGAAACGAAGAATTCGTAATGATGATAATGAATACTGTAATGCAACTTTAGTACCGCCCTTCACGTAGTTACGGTCCGTGATGTGGTTAGGACTAAAGATACGGTAGTGCCGCTGTAGCACTGCCCTTCACGTAGTTGCGGTCCATGATGTGGTAATGGCTAAATCGTGTACAACAACACGGTGGATAAAGCTTTGTATCACGTAGATGCAGTCCATGATACAAGGTGGCTGGATTGTATCACGTAGGTGCGGTCCATGCTACAATACAATTGAAGCTGTGTTCGTGAGTGTCGCATAGTGGATCAAGCTTTGTATCACGTAGATGCGGTTCATGATACAAGGTGACTGAATTGTATCGCATAGATGCGGTCCACGATACAATACGATTGAAGCTATGTTCGTGTGTGATGCGGGGTGAGCGGACTTTGTATCACGTAGATGTGGTCCATGATACAAAGCAACCGGATCCTCGAGCGGAAACGTTGGTGAAAGACGGGCCAATAACTTTCAAGTGAACTGTAAGCTCGGTGGTCTGAAGCAATCCAAGCTTTGATAAATTTGAAGAAGAATGCTCATGATGATAATGAGAAATGTGACGAGACACATGATACCACCACGCACTTACTTTGATTTGTATTGACACTGGCACAATCATATCTACACTGACACTGACACTCATATATTCATGAAAACTGTTTTATGTTCACTCCTGTCGTTATTTTCTATCAAACATATATTGTTCTAGAATTGCTAGTTAGAGGATTGGGTAGAGTTATTGTTGGGCGTTTTCGCTCACGGTTTGCACTTGTGTAACCTTGGCATAATACCACGATGTTGCCTGGTGACTCTGACGTATTATGCCAGACTATAGAGATGAACAGGAGGAATTCTACAGCTTGGGAGCATGTGAAGCTGGACAGGACACCGCCGGGGCTGACGGTTGTGCAAGGAATTAGAAGAAACCCTAGTTGATCATGTTTTCAATACTTGTATTTGGAAAGGAGAATTATGTAATTTTCAAGGTGGAAATTTATTGTAAGACTTATTCATTATTTTATAATAAATATAACGTTCCCAAAAATCAAGAGCGTTACACTTATACTTCTGCTCCTTTGCCGTTACACATGCGATTCGTAAATCCCAAGCTTCCATTGCTAAAGCCGAAGAAACTAACACACGTCCACAACGCCATAGCTAAGCACATTCACCACTATCTCTAGCAATCATGCCAAAAGGAGCTAAGCTGTGGGAGGATTTGAAAGCTCCATCGATGTTGAATTTAATAACTGAAGGGGGAGGAGGAGCCCACTTCGTCACACAGACCAATCTAGATTGAACCCTTTATTCGCAGAGCATACCACATGAAGATAATTGAAATTTGCCTTTGAAGCTTGCTCAATAACTTCCTCAGGCTTTGGTATCTCACCATTGAACACAGTTTTTCAACAAGCAACCCAGTTTCTCAAAACTTTCCACATAAAAACTCTGATTTTTAGGAGGGTTGGGCCACTCCACATTCTCTTCCACATAGTACAAGAAGGAGAATAGGGCGAGATGGGTTACCCCTTGTTAGGATTTTCAAACCGCACAACACCCCTACGGATCTTGGGAACAATGAATCACATAACGAAAATAATCAATTGTACATAATGAAAAACTAGAAAGAAAAACGAGACACAAGATATACGTGGAAAAACTCAACGCAAAGAAAAACCACGGGAGCCACACCAATCCACTATGAAATCGATCAAGAGTACAAGTCTTCTCGTAATCTCTTTGAAATGCGTTTTCTCTCGCCTCTCTCGTGTCCCGTGGGGGCTCCGCCTCCACACTTCCGGACTAAACCACTGCTGAAGGTTGTCTGCACTCCAACACCCCTATCATTAGAACTAATTTGATGTGCATACCCAAATTTTACACTATAGATTCCTGAATTTGTGAAACGCCAAATGATTTTATTTTCACAATTAGACAAACTAATCGGAACTTTGCTTAACTCATTAATGTCCTCCTTTGGTATGTAGATTTCCAGCTTCTCTTTATCCCAAAGTCTTTGCCCCATAATCAAATTAAGTATATTCACTTGAACTAATGGTGTCAAGTGTTCTAATAAATTAAAGTATACCCATGTGAAGGTGTGACGTAGTATAATAAATCCAACCGGACTGGATTATTTGTCTTCAATAATCTAATAATCCAACTTAATTTAAACATTTTAGGCCAAACCAGCCTTAAATTTAACGTCTACAAAAATGAACTCAAATAAAACGGGATAGCTCCTCATTGTCAGGTGATTACCAATTGTCAGGTGATTACCAATGCGCCAACTCCCTGAATTAGTAGGACTAGCTACAACTTACTACTTCCAACTAGGGCTGTAAATGAATCAAATCGTTCATAAAATGCTCGAGGCTTGAGATCTATTCGGGTACCAAACGAACCGAACCTGAGCCTCAATTTTATAGTACTTGTTTAATAAATGAGCTGAAATTGAACTTGATAGTATTAAGCTCGATTAGGCTTGCAAACTTGGAGTATATATGCATCTCATAAGAATTTCATATAGCATTGAATATGTATAAACTTTTATGTGTGCATGAGGAAAATTTTATAATTTGTACATATATAAACTGTTAAAAGTACTACTCCCTCCGTCCCTTTTTAAATGATCCATACGGGAATACGTGCAATTTCAGACCCCTAAAAAACATATTTCTCTATATAACTTTCTAATTTTTTTTATACCGGTGCTAAAAAAAAATTAAAAACGTTCTATGGAGGTGTTTTTTTTAACATCCACAAAATACACGTTTCCCAAGCGGATCACTTAAAAAGGGACGGAGGGAGTATAAACGTAAATTTTAGTATGTTTTTATATAATTTTATACATGTATCATTTTATTTATGTTCAGAATAAAAAAATTATTTGAAGTTTTAGAACTATATGAGAGCATAAATACGTACTCCACTATTTTTGAATCGTCAAGGCTCGTGAACCGATTCAAGTCCGATTCAAACCTAGACAAGCTCGGTTCAAGTTCGGCTTGTCAAAATTTCCTTGAGCTCAAGCTCGGCTCGAATTCATTTAAAAACTTAATGAACAATCCAGAACATTCTAAAGTTTGGCTCGATTCGACTTTGGTTGCAAGTTGCAACCCTACCTTCAACAAAACTTTTCCTCGGTTAGAATTTTTTTGGCAACAAAAAGAATGATAGAGCAGAGTAAAACGGAGTACAAGTCGAAATAAAAGCAAGAAACAACTGATTTGTTCATCTGGGTATAACGAAGTCCAAAATGGGAGAGCAGTATCAAATACCATCAAATTAGTAGCTATTCTCTACTTATAAACCAAATTACAAAATTATACATGAGAAGTGTAAAATGCATTTGCAATATTAACGTATGCTACATTTATACAGCGACTGGAGACGGCACGGTAGCCGCGACCCGATTCTCAACTGGGATTTCAGCGAATTCGGAGAGGATTGCACGGAATTCATCACCGGTCATTGTTTCCTTCTCTAGTAGGACTTCCACAATCTTGTCCATGGCCTCGCGGTTGTTCTTTATGTGCCTCAAGGCGATCTCGTATGCACTATCTGAAATTCTTTTCACCGCAGAATCAATGTCTTCGGCAAGCTTTTCTGACATTGAATTTCTAGCCATCATTCTCATGATCACATCACTCTGACCTGAAGCGTCCATAAGTGACCACGGACCGATTTCAGACATGCCAAATGTGACCACCATCTGCAGATACATACATCAATTAAAACCTGTATACTTGCGAGAATTTGACAAGAGGAATCAGCAAGAAGAACACTGACACAATACGGACACACTGACATCGCATTATAACAAAAATAAGACCCGGAATTTTAAGTCCATATTGCATATATACAAGTAGATAATATTAAGTAATAAACACAAGCATATACCTATCAAATCAAGGACAGAGAACACAACTAATATTCTCTTTACAAAGATGTAAAATAACAAAGTACACCACATAAGTATTCCAGAACTACGACAAAAAATTGGAGACACGTGGGTCATGTCAAGAGTATGTAAAACATGTCCATACTTCTTAGCTTCTACCCCGTCCATCCCTTCATGTTGATCTATTATTCCACTTTGTGATGTCGCAGAGTACTTGGGCAATGTGAAAAGTGAATGAAAATTAATCGGTACTACTCCCACTGTCTCTCTCTTGGATTAATGTGGAAGCTCCAAAGAGAGGGGAAAAAAAAACACAGTATTCAAACTCGAGGGCACTTCTAGCTCTGGAAAGTTCAAAATTTAGGAGAGCAATCATTTTGACTCCATAAAAAACTGGATTCCCAAAAATGGACCGACATTACGAAAGTTGGTCACTGGCTAACAGGGACAAGTTTACAGACTTTATGCACTGCTTTGATAAGGATTTGTTTCAGTTGTTGATTGCTGTTCATTCAGAAACCTGAAAACCTGCTACATATTTACCTGTCTGGCCAAACTAGTGATCTGTTGCAAATCCCCAGCAGCACCTGTAGTCACCTCAGGCTCACCAAAGATCACTTCTTCAGCAGCTCTCCCACCAAGTCCACCAACAATTCTCGCAAATAGCTGTTGCTTCGAGATCAAGGTGGGGTCATCCGCAGGGATAAACCATGTAAGACCCCGAGCCTGACCACGTGGAACAAGGGTGACTTTTTGGACAGCATCATGCCCCGGGGTAAGAGTTCTGCATGAAAAAGAAAACAATGAATCAGTGAGAGTAGCAGAATCAGTATTATCAAAGTAAACCGATTTCTCATGAAGGCGGAGACTTGTGAGGCTTCCTTTAGAATTGGAAAACAATGATCTTTTCACATTGACAGTTTTGACATTTGCAAAATGAAGAACCCTTTTGCTGCCCATGCCAAACATGTTGGGCCTTTGTAACTCAAGTAAACCCATCACTAGAAGCAATAACCGGACGAGGTCAAAATCGTTAATTTTTAAATATGAGTAACTCGGTGTCCCTAGGAGATTAACCATACACTGAACAGATTCCTTTCTCCCCACCACAAACACTTGCTGACAAGGGCGGTGCGAGGGGGGTATTAGGTCCCTGCACTCCTCCCGACTTTCTTCCTAGTTAGTTTCTTTTTTTTGTAAAATTACTGAAGAATGGTCCCGGCAAGCTAGGTCAAATTCTTAATCCTGTGCCCGCCACTGTTGCTGAAGAGAAGTACAACTGAATGTAAATGTGTGCGTGGTGTATCATGTGTCACATTCCTGTACAACTCCCCAGAACTAGTCTGGTTACTTCTTTTACTTATTTGAAAGTCGTGGCCCCGCGAGTATAGAGAGGCCCAACTGCTGCGGAGTTCACTACCATAGAATTCACAATATGGATTGTCATCAATTTCCATCATTCCAACAGATGCATGATGCAAAAGTGTAATCTTGAAGACCTGACAGCTATAAGGGCTGCATATGAGGCAGCCACAATGGTGACATGTCAGTTTCATCAACCTTTTGAATCGTTATTCTGGTTACTATTTCTCTAGTAATAGTATATGGCCTCTACGGGTTATTCATAGTATATATACATGCATGTGGTTGGATAACATAACTATAAGACTCCCAAGTCCTATTCAAGGAGTCTCCTTAATTCAGCCGTTATCAGTTTATTACTGGATGCCATCTGGTGGCAATGTCGTCCTATTCTTAAGTTCTCACTTGGGTTGCCTTCTCAAATCGCTCATCTTCTGACATCATGGCACAAGGCACAAACCAGATATTCATATACCCAGGGAGGTCAAAAAGCATAAAACATTGTGGTCCAACAAAATGTCCACTATATAGTCACTGTATTTTTCCTACCTCAGACAACAAGGGCCAAACTTAGCAAAGGGATAAAAAAAATGTAGGAGAGGGTGACTGGATAATTACTCCCACCAAACAATGGAGCACTCACTAGAACCACCCTGTTTCAGCAACTCAAACTCCATAAGAACGTACACCACATAAAAGTCGAAAACAACCAGCTCCTAATAAATGAAGAAATTAACTATTCACAAAATTGCAGGATAATTTGACACTTACCCGCAAATTGCGTGTCCGACCTCATGGTATGCAACCAAGCTTTTGCTCTTACCATCTGTCATAACCGTTCCTTCCATTCCAGCCACAATCCTATCAATTGAATCATCAATCTCTTTGGATGAAATTGCAGATTTCCCACGTCGACCAGCCAATATAGCTGCCTCATTCAAGAGGTTAGCAAGATCTGCCCCACTGAAACCAGGAGTTCTCATGGCTACCACTTCAAGTGACACGTCAGCATCAAACTTCTTATTGCTACCATGAACCTTTAAGATCTCTGTTCTGCCCCTTATATCCGGAACATCCACAGAAACCTGCAACAAACCCTCAAACTAAGCATTTCCAAGATACAAAAGTAGCAAAATCTGTAATAGGTCATGTTTTTTACCTGTCTATCAAATCTTCCCGGTCTTAATAAGGCAGAGTCCAGAATATCTGCACGATTAGTCGCTGCAATTACGATGATACCTGTGTTTCCTTCAAACCCATCCATTTCTGTCAAAAGCTGATTAAGGGTCTGCTCTCTTTCGTCATTTCCTCCTCCAATTCCAGTTCCTCTTTGCCGCCCAACAGCATCAATTTCATCGACAAAGACAATGCAAGGAGCATTCTCCTTGGCCTTTTTAAAAAGATCGCGGACTCTGGAGGCACCAACACCCACAAACATCTCCACAAACTCGGAACCTGAAATGGAGAAAAAAGGAACTCCTGCTTCTCCGGCAATTGCCTTGGCCAGAAGGGTCTTCCCGGTTCCTGGGGGACCCACAAGAAGAACTCCTTTAGGGATACGGGCCCCAACAGCAGTGAACCTCTCAGGCTTCTTCAGAAACTCCACCACCTCCATGAAATCTTGCTTTGCTTCATCTACACCAGCAACATCATCAAATGTAACGCCAGTGTTAGGTTCCATTTGAAACTTGGCTTTGGATTGACCAAAGGCAAGAGGGAACCCAGGTCCACCGGGACCCCCCATTCCACCGGATGAGCGTCTAGAGAGAAAGAATAGACCCCCTATTAAGAGTAATGGGAAGGCCAAATTTCCAATCAAGTTGAACAATACGGACCCTGAGTCCTCTTGAGCATTGTGAGCTGCAAAATCAATGTTCTTTTCCCTGAATTTCAGAAGGAGCTCCTGGCTTAGTCCAGGGAGTTGGACCCGGACTCTTTGCACCCGATTTCCCAAGTCAGGAGAAAGAGCCTCAACAATAGCTATGGTTCCATTCTCATATAAATCAACTCTTTTCACCCTGTCCTTGTCCAAGTATTCCAAGAACCTGGAATAAGACATTCTGGAGGAAGAAACCCCTTGGTCATCTGCATAGGCATTCCCACCACCCAGCAATGCGGGTAAACTAAGTCCTGCATTCCCAAGTAACAACTTCAGAAAGCCTCTTCTTCTTTCGTGCTGGCTTTGGTCAAGGGACGCAGTCACAAGAACTGTTTTTGATGCTCTGCCCAAGGGTGGAAGGCCAGAGGACGGAAAAAGGTGCTTTCCATAGATTTCTTTTCCCAAAGGCGATTTAGTGGCGTGGGCAGATAAAGCGATCCCCACTACACATGCTGATGATGATGCCATCTACAGTATTATCACCAAAAATAAGGTGCTGGAAATTGGACACGATAAGCGAAGTAAAAGCAGATTAAAAATAAGCATATACACACATAGAGTAGTTTGTTAACCTATTTTCCAACAAAATATATCACAGTCCACAACAAATTTCCAGAGTCGAAAGATTGTGAAGGAGAACAAAGACTAAGCAGAAATCACATAGAAGATGCAAAGTTCAAAAAAACAAAATGATGAGTATATGGCTGCCCCAATTGTAATAATACATGGCCATCTGCTTGCAATTATCTATTCTACATTTGGCTCCATGTGTTTCATCTTGTGGTGGGAAGTCCGATACATTCTCGTGCAACTATCATTATGATAGTATTCTACAGTTATTCAGCATATGATAAATAGGGCAAAAACCATTGCAGAATTAAAAGGACCCACTTGAGAATTATTACTCCCAAATCAAACAATAAGAAACGTTATTATAAATCTACATCCATATCATGCAAGATTAGTAGATTACAATATATTTGAACAAGATGAAGTTAAAAGAACATGAGAGAAGTTATGGCAGGGAAACAAAATCAAAGAGGTAATTTCATGAAGAAACCTAAGAGATTAAACATTATCATACTATTTATATCAATCCACATCGATTTCTGAAACGTGAAAACAAATGATTTTTGTCCTAGTGAATCTATTTCCATCTTCTAGGAACAGCAAACCACACCCATAGCTCAAATGACTATCCAATCTTCTAATAATGTTTAACTAAATGTTATTCTAGAGAAGAAGTGAAGGAACAGAAGAAAATCACTCCCTAAAGAAGCAAAAGATTTCATTTTTAAGCTTCCTACAAAACCACTTCAAAATGTACTTTTCGAATTTCCACTATTGAGATCGTTCACTCAGAATAAGATGAAATTAAAAACTGAAACCTTTTACTTAAAATCCACATCCGTCCAACAAGCACACCAATTACATGAAAAAACATCAAATTCTTTAGTTCTAAATTACTACGATTATCCTTTTGATTGGAGATTATAACCAATTTCAACTCCATACAAGAAACGCGTTTATGCAAATTCACTGCACACAGTTCTCGACCCAATAACTATAGAGGCAAGAAAATGAAATGAGAACATCAATAAAAACATTTTTGCAGCCAAATTCAGCACATACCCATATGAATAAACAGTATCATAATCACAAATACTAAAAAAAGAAGGGAAGAAGATATCATTCCACATCAGATTAACCATTATGCAATAAGAATACGAGGGTTATGACTACTTGCCCAAAAAAAAAGTGATGGGTTATGACAGAGTTGAAGAAGAAGAAGAAGAAGTACCTTCGAATCAGATTGATTTTGTGAAGAGTGGTGGGATAAGGGTATTATAAAATGGTGGGGAGTGGCACAGGGGATGCCGCGGGTGAAGGAGAGAGAAAGGGTGTTGTTTCGTAATTTAGAGGTACATTGTGGATGTGGTTTACAAACACAGACGTGGCTCTCTCTCAAGGGATTATTACTAGTCCACAGTCACTGTCCCTTTTGTGAAATCGTGTGGGAACGGGAATACAAGCAGGAAAGAGTAGAAGTTTTCAGTACGTGGAGTATTTGAGCCAGGTGCAGTAATTAGGGATGCCAACCGGGCGGGGCGGGTTTTTTTGGCCTTTACTCCAAGGCCATGTTTGGCTAGTGGATTTGTGCTCTGATTTGTGATGCGCCCTTATTGCAAGTCCTGGGCCCACCTTAAATTCATTCTTTGGCAACACATTTCCTCCCCCCGACTAAATTACTGTGCACCTTAGAAATCCACCCGCAGGTGGATTTGCGAAGCCCTCCTTCGACCCTGTCGTTGGTATATACGGGGCGGTTTGGTACGAAATTGCCCCTCCAAATCCACCCTCCCACGTCGTTGTATACACAGATCGCAATTTTGTGGGTTGTTATTCGAAGAGAAGAGAAGAGAGAAGAAAAAAGGGGAGTCGCTCCACCGTGCTTGTGACACCATTTTTCAATCTCAATCGCCTTCGATTTCAACCGTTTAACAGGTATTCAACGTCTTACGAGTTGGATCTACTGTGTTTATCTGATTTCGAACAGTTTTTTGCCCTAATTTGTGGATTTGAAAGCTACGATTTTGCCCTAATTTGACGGGTTTGAATGATTTCTATATTTTTCTCTAGTTTTGGAGATCGAGACACGATTATGTTGTTTACATTTTTCCCTAATTTCTGGGTTGCAAAGTTCCTGGTTTTGCCCTAATTTTTGGGTTTGAAAGGTTATGGTTATTTCTGGGTTTGAATCAGTTTTGTGTTTTTGCCCTAAATTGTTGGTTTCCAGACACGATTATTGTGTTTTGATTTGCCCTAATTTCGTGGATTATGATGTTGCCCTATTTTTATTGATTAACAGTTGGGAATGTTCATTTTCCCCTAATATGTGATGTTCCTGATGTTGCCCTAAATTTCAGAGATTTTTCTATGTTGCCCTAATTGATGCTTGCCCTAATTGATGCTTGCCCTATTTCTTCCCTTATCAGAGCCCTAATGAATGGTTGCCCAAATATGTAGTTGCCCTAATATGATATTGTCCAAATCTGAGCCCTAATAGAATGTTGCCCTTATTTATTTGTATATGTACACAGAGATTGCCAGATTAACGAACCGTGAACGGAGAAAGAAGTCAAGACGTGAGGCATTGTTAGCAATGATATGTTTCACGAGTGTTGTCAATACTTTTATTCAACTGTACCTGTTAATTACAGACTTGACTGATGAAATCGTTCGATGAAGGGAGCGGAATCCTCCTCTTATTGAACAACCTAATGCATACCAACAACAAATTATGAGCCTTAATAGGTTAGTACGCGGGAGTGATAAACACTGTCACGGCCAATTAAGGGTTAATAGGCATGTGTTCATGAAGTTGTGCCTATTACTTAAGCAAAGAGGCCTAGAGGACTCTAGAAATGTCACGGTTGTTGAGAAAGTTGTGATATTTTTGTGGATCCTCTCTCACCATACCAAGAATAGGCGTACAACATTTCAGTTTTGGAGATCGTGGGAAACAGTTAGTAGACATTTCAACGCAGTTTTGTTGGCTGTGTTGCGGCTTTACGATGTCTTGTGGCATCATCCCAACCCGTTCCCGCAAATGAGTCGGATGCTAGGTGGAAGTGGTTTGAGGTACACGCTAAATCAAATATTGAATTGCATTATCTCTATATCACTTTGTAAAGAAAACTTCATTACTAACATGTTTCCATCATCTTTCCTAGAATTATCTTGGGGCTTTAGATGGTACATTCATACCTGTCCTTCCCCCAAGTGAACACAAAGCACGCTATAGGTCAAGGAAAGGTGACTACGCTACAAATGTCTTAGGAGTGGCAAGTCGAAACTTATAATTCATATATGCATTGTCTGGTTGGGAAGGGTCGGCCACAGACTCGAGAGTGCTCCGAAACGCCCTCGTGCGGCCTCACGGGTTGAAAATCCCAAACGGTATGTGACTTTTAAAAAGATGCCATTACACTATATATGGAAACATTTTACCAAACGTACTCAAGTAGGCATTTTACCCCATTTGTATGTCATTACTACCTTGTCGATGCTGGCTATACTAATGGCCCGGGATTATTGGCACTGTACAGGGGTCAAAGATATCACATTAACATTTGGAGGTAAGGACACATGCCACAGAGCCGAGAAGAGTGCTTCAACATGAAGCACTCTGCGATAAGAAATGTGGTAGAAAGAGTATTCGGGGTCTTGAAGATGAGATTTGGAATCTTGAGATCTTACTCTTACTACCCCCATTAGGACTCAATGTCGCATTGTCACCGCATGTTGTCTTCTCCACAACTTGATTAAGCGTGAAATGGAAGTGGACCCCGTTGAACATGAATACACCTTGTGGGAGTAACAACACATGCATGATGTACCAGCTGAAGAGTACATCACAAAAGTTGAGACAACCAACGAATGGACCGAAATGAGAATAACTTGGCAACCCAAATGTACAACGATTGGTTAGCTCATGGGCAACCCATTGCCAATTAGGATGCTCTTCTACCAAGTGCTTTTTTTGTTTTCAATTTGGATTTGGAGACTTGTTCAAAGTGTTGTAATAAATTACGCATTTGTAGACTTGTTAAACATTTCATACATTGTTATTAGTTTTGTAATAACAATGTCTTTTGTCACCACCGAAGCTATGTTCAAATGTTGTAAGGACCCGAAAATTCATAATATTTTTCCGGAATAAAAATGAGGAAGTGTGAGGAATTGAATTTCATGTAAAACCTTGGGTCAATGCGCAAAAATAAGACACGTGGGTGACTATTGCATAACACATGTCATTCGGGGGGTGTGTGGTGTAATTTTAAAGTTGGGTGTTAAAAGGGTAGGGAGAGAGACAAAAAAATCAGTCCCCTCCCTCTTCCCCCTCTTCTTCTTCTTCCTCTCCTCCATTAAAACACCCCCAAGCTCGAAATACACTCCCTCCATCAAACCCCTTCACAAATTGACCTTGGATTATTATTCTACGCGTGATTTGAAGCCCGGAACTTGCTCTTTTCGCACCTTGAAGCTCAAAAACGGGTTGATGGAATTTGGGGATCTAGAAATTGCTTTCCTTTGGGTTTTGAAGCTCAATCAAGAGGTAGGAGACCTAAATCTACTCTCTCTAGTTGTAT
The DNA here is from genome assembly GCA_036023075.1 of Gaultheria prostrata. Taxonomy (NCBI): domain Eukaryota; kingdom Viridiplantae; phylum Streptophyta; class Magnoliopsida; order Ericales; family Ericaceae; genus Gaultheria; species Gaultheria prostrata. The sequence continues at coordinate 15,507 of JAXBDA010003215.1, read as the reverse complement.
GTTCGTGATTTGTTGTACATATCTTGTTCTTGGCTTCAATTTCGTTGAAAATCATGTTTTCCCTCTTTATATGGGTTTTCTTAACTTTGATTCTTTGATCTCCGAAATTGCTTGTTGATTGATGAAATTGGGAGTGGAATTGACCTCCCTCCATGTTTAATTGTTGCCTAGCATCTCTAGTTTAAACCTAAACTATCCTGTTTGTGTTTGGGTTGAAATCCCCCACCTTGGGTGAAAATCTGTTAGATCAGATTACTGTTCACGCTTTTTGGGCAACATCAATGCAGAATTGGGAAAAGTGTAAAACTACAGTGTTGTAGCTCTTCAAATTACCTACGTTTTGATATGTAATACGTCCAAAACGGAGTTCGGTGTGAAAAGTTATGGCGAAAATACTGAAACTGTTCAAAATATGCTCGTAACGGGTTTGTATCGATACAAAACAACTTTGTATCGATACCAGAGGGGCTGTCCAGATTTTGGACCCAGTGTATCGATACACCCTCATGTGTATCGATACAAGTGGCCATTTTTGGCCAAAATCATGTTTTGTGGTTCCTTTTGATTTCTTCGGGCATTTGCTTGGTATAACCATCCTCCGAACCTCGTCTCTTGTTCCGATACTTGTCCCGGACCTATTCGCTTATACGATCAGAGATTGTTGAGTTTTCTTGATTGATTAACGTTATGTTTTACGTTGTGTGGGCCTACTTGATCGAAGTGGATAAAAATTGTGAATTAACATCGAGGGGATGGGTGACACGATGACATGATGACACGAATACGTGGTTTATGTACTTTAAATTGGAAATGAGTAATTGAATGAATGATACGAGTAATTGAATGAATGATACGGGGTCGAAAGATAGCCTGGAATGATACTCGGTCCGTCCTATGGACGTGTCGCAAGGAATATTGATACTTGGGCCGTCCTATGGACGTGTCGCGAGGAATATTGATACTAGGGCCGTCCTATGGACGTGTCGTGAGAAATTTCTTAAAGATTCGATTAAATAAATACGCGACACAAGAATATGACAAATTTGACAGGATCCGAAAGGATATGCTCGGAGTATAGTGAATTGATTTAAATGAAGGAGATACGTAAGGTGGGTATCTTGGACACACATGACGTGTCGGGTACGTATCGAGTACAATGAGCTAAAGGTATATACAAAATGAAAAGTTGGGTACGTATCGGGTACGCCGTATTGGTAGTAAGGGAACCCAGTGACTTTATTATGTATAATCCCTTCTATTGTTTCCGCATTAGTCTTATACTCGTTATGTGATATACTTGCTCATTCATTTCATTTGCATTTAGCATTGGTTATACGTGGGTACGTTTAGTACATATGGACACATGAAATATGTTAGAAGCTTTGGAAATGCTTGGTCTTGTGACGGGTATTCTTTATTAAGTACGCATTGGATATTTGGTTTTGACTAGTGAGAGTTGATGGATGTACTTGATGAAATTGAAGAAAATGCTAGGATGTTTTCGGGCTAACAAACATAATGAAATCGTAACTACTAGGAAGGGAACATAAAATATATGTTGAAAGTTGGGTTTAAATTGAGTGAATGGAAACAAAGCAAGAGAACATACGCTTTGTAGCCTTTTGTTGATGTGAAATTATATTATTGTGGAGGCGGTCTTTATGAGGGTTGTTGGATACGAATGACTAGATCACTAGTGAACATACGGAAGGTCAAGTTGAGGAATAGTGACATTGAGATTTGCTATGTAGTTAGAGGGAAGTTCTATAATTCGTTATCTAAATGTTATATCGTTGATGTATGCATGAGTGACATGAAGTATTATTGTCCGGTTGCTCTAATCAAATGATATGCTTGGGGGCTTGCTTGCTATTTGTCAATCTTATGATACGTTCATGTTCATTACATCTTGTTGTGCATTTATGTGTCAGAAACAAAAAGGGGATACCTACTGGGCGAAGTGAATGCTCACCCCTTTGCTGTTTCAGTCTTTCAGGTATAACCAAGCGGCATGAATTGGGATGCGAGGGATGCATGACATTTCTGAAGCATGGCATGAAAGAATTTTCATTGTCAGAAAACTCATCATTTGAAATTTAAAGTTGTATTTAAATCTTCTTTTTGAGAGAATGTAACATTTTGGAGAAACAATTTATATGTGACACGGGTGCCAAAATTTGAATTATCTTTTATTATCAATGTAGCATTGTGAGATGTCTTTTGGACTAATTTATGAGTTTATTGAGATATCTCACAGAGAAAAATATTTATTCACTTATGTTGAAATTCGAGGGCGTGACAAATGTGATTGTGATTCAAAAAGCAGGTGGCCAAAGTAATGAGTAGTGAACAACCTTCCCAATAAAAAAAAACCACAAAGGATGGAAAGGAGAAACAACCTCGTAGGCTATGGACCGCTAAGGAAGAAGAGGCCTTACTTTCTGCCATGTTGGATTGTGTGTCCAACAAGTTCAGAGCCGACAATGGCTTCAAGTCGGGCTTCTTTGTGGCGTGGAGAAAGAGTTGCAAAAGCTCTTGCCCGGTACCACTCTTAAAGCTAACCCCAACATAGAGTCCAAGGTAAAGAATTGGAAGGAGAAATATGGTGTGATTGCTGATGCCATACGTATAAGTGGTTTTCAATTTAACTATGTGACTCAATCTAATCAAGTGGACGACGAGTTCGTGTGGGAGGAATATGAGAAGGTAACTCCTCTCTTCTTTGAATTTATTATGACAAGTTTGTTCTTGTCTTAATGATGTTTTTAAGAAGAGGCCTCCCACGTAATTTATGCAATTGAACAATGTGTAGATCCATATAAAGGCCAAGGGGATGAATGGGAAGCGTTTCCCAATGTTCGCAAGTTGGCAAATCTTGTTTGGGAAGGATAGGGCTACCAGTGAAGTTGCGGAGGATCCGATCGAGATTCCCTTTGATGAGACCGTTGAAACCACTAACCCTATTGAGTTGGAGTCGGGATATATTCCAAGGTTTGAAAATGGTGACCCCATATTCATACCAAGGGCAAACTTTGTGAATCTATCATGTGGTTCGGCGAACGCCAATCCCTCCACTCCAACAAGTGTCAATGCCCCATCTCCAACAAATGTCAATCCCGGTGACAAACCGCCAAAGAAGAAGGCAAAGGTCGGCAAAGAAGTGGCATTGCATGAGGCCTTGGAGAGTTACATGGCAAAAAACAATGCGGTGATGGAAAAGCTTGCGGATGGTGTAGGGTTTGAGAAGGAACTCTCCGCCAAAAGAAGCGGTGTGTTTAATTAGCTATTGAAGCTTGACATAGACATGGATGATAGGTTTGTTGTCAACGAAAAAATTTGCCATGCGGAAGAAAGGGTGGACACATTCTATGGCTTACCGGACGAGGTCAAACTTCATTGGGTGATAAGGGTAAAAGAAGCGGTGTGTTTAATGAGCTATTGAAGCTTGACATAGACATGGATGATAGGTTTGTTGTCAACGAAAAAATTTGCCATGCGGAAGAAAGGGTGGACACATTCTATGGCTTACCGGACGAGGTCAAACTTCATTGGGTGATGAGGGTATTGGAAGGGAAAATATATGGGAACACCCCTTAGTGATGTGGTAACTAAAACTAAGTTTATTTTGGCAATGATGGTGGTATTTGGAGACTTGTAGTTTTTGACATTAATCCCTTTTAAACATTTGACCATGTATTATGGGCGATGATGATTTGGTACTTGAGCATTGTTTTTGCAATGATCATTTAGTACTAATTTGTATATTTTGACAATTGGGCAACCACTAAGTTGTATATTTTGACATTAGGGCAATCATGATGATCCTATTAGGGCAATGATGATGATCCTATTGTGGCTGTTATGAAATTCAGTTTCCTGACTTCACCATGTTGTTTTGTTGGCAATGATGAAATTCTGATGCCAAAGGGTGTGTGTGTTTGTGGGCAATCTGCAAAATAAGGGCAACATCATTAAAAGAACTATATGCACCATTTGTTGAGTTTATGGAGGTCTATGAGTTGATACATGTAGTTGGTAGCCTGCATTTGCAGGGTTTACCCTACAGGTTTTTGAGTTGATACATGTAGTGGTGGCAGTTTCTGGGTTGACCATCTGTTATTCATGTTATTTTATGGGTTTACCATGCTATTTTCTGCTTTTATCTGGGTTTGGAATTCAGTTTTGCTGGGTTTTGCATGCAATTTTGCTGGGTTTTGCATGCAGTTTTGTTGCAGGTATGTTGGTTTGGCATGCAATTTTCTGGGTTTGGATTGGTATTTTCTGCAGTTTTCTGGGTTTGGAATGATGTTTTGCTGCAGTATTCTGGGTTTGGAATGTAGTTTTGCTGCTGTTTTTTGCGTTTGGCATGCAGTTTTGCTGGGTTTTGCTGCTATTTTCTGGGTTTGGAATGCAGTTTTCCTGGGTTTTCCTGCCTGTTTTGTTGCAGGTTTCTTGCTTTGGCATGATGTTTTCTGCAGTTTTATGGGTTTGGCATGCTATTTTCTGCACTTTGCTAGGTTACCATGATGTTTTGCTGCAGTTTTTCTGGGTTTGGAATGCAGTATTGCAATCTGTTTTGCTGCAAATTTTTGGGTTACCATGAGATTTCTGGGTTTGCCTTGTAGTTTTGCTTCAGGTTTGCCTTCCAGTGTTTCTGGGTTCACTAGGCTCTTATTTGGCAGTTTAATGGGTTTGTGTGTGTGTGTGTGATGGCTATGATGAAATTAGGGCAAACATTTGAAAGACGAGGCACTCACCTTGGCGGGACTACTTATGAGGGCCATGGCTTAAAAACCATTTGGCAACATAAAATGTAGCAAAGTTGTGCATTATGAGCATTATAAACTAATATCTAAGCCGAGCGTGCATGTGTGTGTCCAAACGGCTTGCCATTGTGGCAATCTATGACTTGCTGGCAAACCCAGAAAACTGCATGCTAAACCTTTACACCAAAATGGTTACCTAGATGAAATACCCGTCCCCTTTTAACGGCAATGATGATATAGAAGAAACATATGAAGGCAAGAGTGCTATAATTGACATGGCAACTTGTGACGGTCAAATGACTTAATAACCAGTTGGCAACACAAGTTGTAGCCAATTAGTGCATAGTGTGCCAATGAAAAATTTATATCTGAGCCAAGTACAATGGAATTTCTTAGTATTCATTCTCATGGAAATGTGATAATCTTTATTTTCCTATAGATTATTAAATGAGAACTAGAGATGACTACTATTGGGTGGTTTTCGTTGGACATTGTCCGGGGATCTACAACACTTGGGAGGAAGCTGAAGTCCAAGTTAATGGATACTCGGGGAGTTTGAAGAAAAGGTACAACACCATAGACGAAGCTGAAATAGCATTGCTAAACTTTCATGTGGAGAGCTTTCGAATAAAAAACATGCAATCAGCCCAAAACAAACAACAAACAAATGATGGTGCTTCAACGTCTGGAAGTGACGAGAAATTGTCCTATCTTGTAATTTTCTGTTTAGGTTTTGTAGCTTGCATTTTGTTCGCACTACTTTTCGATTTTGAATGAAATTGTGCATTTGACCATTATGGAAATTGTATTGTTTATTCAAATGAAGACTTTGTTATTAAGAAAAACACATAGATTCTCAATTGAAAATGAGGATTTAGTTGAGATACATTACAAGAATCCCAAACAAACATAGTACTCTGTCAAACAAGCATAGACTCTTAAATTCAGATTTATTCTTCAAAATGTCACACTTCATGACAAGTTCAATTTTCATTTGCCCCACCGTTTTGGGGTGTGAAGCAATAGCGCCATTGATTGTAATAGGGAAATTGTTTTCCATTCCAACTTGAAAATCCTCGATGAGCCTACATAGAAAAACATGAGAAAACTATCAAATTTATATTAAATAAACAAGAGTTTATTAAAATTTTATGCATATTGACGATTTCTTACTTGGACAAATGCATTCCAAACTTGATCATTTTCCACCACCAATCTGTTTTCACTTTCATTCCATTGAAAGCCATCAACTTGAAGTAGCTGATTAACAGTGTGATAAGTCCGTGCCCAACCCTTAATCTTTCCATTTAATATGAATTTTTGTAATACCACATTCAGGGAAAGAAACTTGCATCTGATTTTTCAAGACTTCCGAGTATTGAGGACGAAATCCCCAATCACCTTGCCAAACCCCAACATCTACAAGGGTCGTAAGGTATTGGAGTAAAGTCTCCTCCTCTTCCTTGCTCCAAGCCCGCCTTGCCATTGAAGTGGAAGCAATGAAAATGCAAGACTTTTTTTTTTTTTTGTACTTCACAAAATTGGTTGGAAAAACAAAATGATTTTGTTTGGTATTTAAAGAAATAAATTTATCAACCATTCAACCATAAACCCACCATTCAATCACATATCTACCAATCCACCAACCATTCACCATTCAACCACCATTTAACTCTCCATTCAACCAAAAAAAAAAAAAAATACATACTCTCCATTCAAATCAACCACATATTGTCTTCTAATAATTTTATAAAAAAATTCCTTCATAATTAATTATTTTATTTTTTTCAGAATTTTTTTTCCACTTTAAATATAGTTTATTTTTTTTAATGAATTTTTGTATTTTTTTTTGTAATTATAATGAAATTAATCAATTTTGTTTATTAAAATAATAAAGTGGGGGCAATTAAGTCATTTGGCCTCATATCCTATCATATCCACCCTCCAAATCCCCCTTCTCAAAATACCATCCAAACACCTCATATACAAATCCACCCTTCTTAGGTGGTGGGCCCACCACCTAAGAAGGGTGGGCCCACCCTCCTTACATAGCTACCCTCATTACAAATCCACCCTCAAATCTATCCTCATTACAAATCCAACCAAAATCAAATCCTCCATCCAAACGCCCCGCAAGGGTTTTCACTTTTCACTGGGGTGGATATCATTGTCTTTGTTCCCGATCTTCAGACCCATATCAAATCTCCATCTCCGCCTCAATCTCACCAGGAATTTTTTTTAACTTCCATCCCCATGACCCCATCCCAATACAAAATGAAAATCCTGGAAATCGGAGATCCAAACCTTAAAAAAAATATTAGTTCAGTTACCCACGATCCAGTATATTTAATCTAACAAATGAATCAACTGAGAAATCAGCAATGAATAACAAAAGAGGTCAATACTTTCCCTTCACGCTGTGAAATTTGCAAAATTAGACAGCATATACAACCAGGAGTTTGCAAACATGAGAAGGGGAATGCCTTACTGATCCTTTATAGAGTATATAACGGGGAATTAGGGTGGGGCGGGGAACAGACTCAACCCCGTTCACTACCCGTTCCCTGAATTATTTTAAAAAACCATCCCAGTAACCTACCCATTTAGGGCAGAGAACGGGTAGGATTGAACAAAATGGCCATCCGTAGCTATAATGCTATTTGAGTCTGAATTGTCCACTGTTGGGAGTTTGTACAATCCATCATCCCGCCATCGCTTCCGCTACGCTGACGTGCACAAGGCCCAAATTTTTGGGGAGTATCCATGGCGTCCACCACATTCGTTTGAAACTTGTGAGGTCCATGAGTCATCCAATTGTATATTAGGGTCCAACCATCTTTATATTTTTTCTAATGTTGGACTTAAGCTTCACACATGTTTCGATAGTGATGTTGAAACTTGTGGCTCACATGGAGAGGTATCGAGAAGTTCTAGTAAAGAGCAGAGTGAGGAAAGCGAAGCGACCAAGCGGAGCGAAGCCCATCGAGGACAACTGTTTGGGTTGGGCCGTAGGCCCAAAGGTTTGGGGGGTGCGGGGAGCTTCGCCCCTCGTGTTATGGTATGGTGTATCTTAGGGTTGGAATAGAGTAGACGTCATATATACTCTCTATTGTAAAAACCTAGGCAAATTTTATAAAATAACACTCACCATCGCTCCCGTGGAGGTACTCGGTTTTGGAGAAACACGTAAATCTTGCTGTCGTTTTCTTTATGTGATTGATTTAGCGCTAACATCCGGATATAGATGCGTACAGTTTTTTCCACACTCTTGTGATAAAATCTCTATGTACGTGAAGTTTGGCATCGTAAAAGAAATTTCTGATGTTTTTTTAAAAAGGAATGTCCATTCTTCTTCCAGAATTTACTTTAGTAGTTCTATTTAATTTGTCATATAGAGTTTTTTTTTTCTTTTGCATTTTAAAAGTTTTATAATTCTGTACAAAGTATTGGATGCTCAAGTTAACAGCTTTCAATATGTCATAGAGTATCTTTTAGACCAAAATATAGAACTATATATGCCCAAAATTGGTTGCAAGTCCTCACATAAAATAAATAAATAAATAAAAATTGGTCGCAGGCCACATCACTTAATTTATTTTTATGTTTTGAAATGTAGGATGTTAGTGGAATAAAATGTTAGATTACTATTAGGGCTATCGACGTTGCACTGTCAGCCGAAACTCAAAATCTCATACTTTCAACTATTGTTACACAAGAGTTGGGCCAACTAACCTAGTCGCTGTCAAATTGTGCATTAACCAACATTGTATTGTAACTTAACCTCTGAATTTTGGGCATGACAACATATAAACACTATTATCCAAGAAAAAAACAAATTTGAAATTGGATATATTTCTGAGGGAAACTTCATTAATTAGTACTTTTTCTTTTTTTTCAATCTAGTGCCTGCCTTTTCACTTTGCTGTATGAATGGTCTGTGGGTGCCAATGCCATGCAAACAAAACTTCATTCCAAAAGCCAAAATAGATAAGTGAAGTCTTAAAACTTAAAATGACAAGTACAACCAGTTATACATATGGAATTTATGTTCTGAATTCTTATTCTCTCTTGTAACCATATGCCTTGAACTGGAAAAAATTTTGGGTGCCGGGCGGGCACCACGTGTCCGTGCCCGAGCACCCAATCCGACCATCCAAAGTACTTTTGGACGGCCAAGATTTATTCCACCTCTCTCCTCTTTCACTCGGGTGCGATATCAGGTGCGGGTGCGAGTCCATACATCGCACCTTCCTAAACTTAAATCTTAGGATACTGGGATATGTATCGCCTAATTGGGTGTGGATACGGGGACACGTTGTGAATACTTGTTCGTAGTACATATTGCATAATTTTTTTAGATTATGTATCGTAAAATGTATTCAAAAACGTATATTATCAAGCAGGGGTTAAGAAAAATATGATTTTGGTATTTTATGTCCATGCGAGACTAGAAATATCGTTTTCCTAGCGAAGTTTCTATGCTTTTTCTGTAAATATCATGATAATTAGAGGATCAGAGTGTCCAAAATGGATACGCCTATTGAACACATCGACACGGGTATTTCAGTCAAAATGAAGGTCCATGTAACATAGCTCAGAACAAACGGCGACATAGAGAAGAAATTAACATGCTACCAAGAGTTGTTCCATAAATACACTTAGTTTTTGAGCTGAAAATTATACGGTAATGGTATCAGTAGCAGTAAATTTAGGCAATATCTCTCTTCTGTTTCTGATCTTGTCGCCAAAATTAGATATCCCACCTCAAAAGCTCGATCCATAGATCAACAGGTACCTGTGCGCGTGCAATGTTGTTGTTCGGGGGCACAAAATTCTGTTTCATCCGCTCGCAAATTGCAAACCGACAAACTGGACATTGTCCATGGCTCTTAACCCATGGCACAATGCACTCTTCGTGAAACATGTGATTGCATGGGGTGCGGGTAAGCAGCTGTTTCGGCTCGAAATCATCTAAGCAAATGGCACACTTCTCTTCGTATTCATCTTCTCCCTTATCGTCGAATCTACTATTTTTGGCAGAGTCTCTGTAATACATGCTCAGTCTTTTTGCTATCCTCTTTGGGGTAGGATTGTAGATTTCTTTCTTTAGCTTTGTCAAGGCCTTGTTTTGCTCATCTTTGCTTAATCTTGACTCCTCTTCCTCTGTTGGTAATTGCAAACTTGGAGCTATGAACCTTGGGGGAGGTTCCGGAATGGATTGTCTAGGCGTAGCGTGGATGTAATTTCTTGTAATCTCATCGAACCGGAGAGGCAAGAGAGAAATAGGTGGTTCTAGAAACCTGCAAATCGTTTCAGTATGTGTGAGATATCTTATGTTTCTAAAAGTCCGATGCATCTAAATAAATGCATGCTCAAAGACACGGGTACAAAGGAAGATAATCATACTTGGGAATCAGTTTTTTTTTTTTCAAGGTCAAAAGATGATTACGAGGTCGCATAAAACATTTCACCCACAATACAAGTGTTTATGCATAGTTCTACGGTAAACTCAAATTCCTATGAACACCCGTTACTCTTTAGGTGAGTATGCTGCAACACATGTTGGATACGGATCTCATATTCTTATCCAAGGGTCCAGTGTATGATACTCGTATTTTCACCTGTTCAGAGTTTCAATGTTAAACACACGAATCGGTCATTGTGGCCATTTATCAAGAGTCGATTGAGAGATCATAGCTTTCATTTAGGCTCAATAAGGTGGGAACCTTGGGTGGACCCTTGCCCTCCCCCATCTATTCGTCGCCATGCTATTATGTTAACAAGTCTTTAGTCCATTCCTGATGTCAATATGGCAAATTGATTTTGGGTCCTATGGGGTTCATCAACTGTGAATCAAGCTCAGAAGCTGAATTGTGGGCGGTTATAGAGGGCTGACTATCATCTTGGAGAAAAACTTGGACTAGTGTGTCCATCGAATCGGATTCAAGTGTGGCGGTTAATTTGATTAACGACGGATCTGCTGCCAATCATGCCCAGAGCATGAAGTATTTGTTAAATTGAAACTGCAAGAAATCATCTTCAAAAAGAATGTTAAAAAAAAAAAAAAAAAACCCATTAGACAGATTTGGATAAAGTCAGACAATCACCTGGATGAGCCCCAAGTTCCTCCCATTACTATCTCATCATCCGTAGACAACCACGGCACCTGAAAACCTCCTCTGCTATTCTGCAAAACACACCAGCAGAAAACTGAAATTAATATCCGTCTCGTTTTAGAAACCCATGACTTTAGTTTAACAAAGAAACTCGTGTACCCGAAGGGAAAACTAACCTGACCAGCCCGAAAATGGGGCCTGGGAAACATGGCGTGCACAATGTTCCAGTCAGTGGCATTAGAAGCCCCGGCATCATATCCTTCTCCCGGCCGCCTGCCGCTCATCGTGTGTCAGTGTACTGGTAGCTGGAATTTCTTTCTTGTTTTGAATGGACAACGGTGGCTTGCGGCTTTGGAGTCTTTAGATACACCCGCAAGAATAGCATCTTTATTGGGTCACTTCTTTGTCTATGAATCTTTATGTTCTGTGCTGACATGCCTTGTTTGTTTCCCACGGTCCCACCAAGGAGATGCTCCATTATGGGGCCTAAAGGAGAATATAGAGTAGATTTGATGAAAAGAATCAAATTCTTTCTCAACGGTGACAAATGTGCTTTCGTATTGATGTTTAAAGCATCCACATCTCTCTCTTTACTCTGTCATCTACGTTAAAGTGAAGAGCAAAACCTTAAAAACCTTGTTTTACCAGCTTGACTTCATCCACTTAAGAGTTAACCTGAGCTACAGTGCCTCTTTTCTCCCCACGAGGCACTGTTCACCCGCCCCAAATTATTTTACCAATTTCCTGCGTTGAATCCTAATGTACCGGGCAATGCTTTGGCTTTGCATCCTATGTTTGCTTTACATTTACTCTGGCCCACTTTGACATTTCAATATTATATTAGAAGAATAAAGAGATATTTAATGGAGACCATAAGTTAGAATAGAGAGTCTGATGCAGTAGGCATCATAAAAGTGACTAGATAAGTAATAAAGTGACTTTTTAAGGTGTAATTTGGTCCAAAATTTAGAGAGACTGATGCGGATGCTCGTATTTGGTAATCGACATGTTTATTTGTTCAGAAAACCTATGGTATCCAACTCTTATTGAGTGATCTAAACATAACATGTAATGCCTTTTCATGGTGAATGTTATGATGGGGATACCGCAAAAATAGTGATTTTAAAAATGTTATACAAGATATGGTAGAAAAAGTTACGTCTTCTTTTGGCACATGTTAGTATTTCATTTTTGTGGTACTATTTTGTTATGCCAGTCGTGATTTTTTTTTTATACCTTATTGATGATAAGCCTTCTTATGGTGAAAGTCGAGGGAATACGTTTTCCCCTCTCATCAGGGATACCTAAGCATTTCCCTTATTCGATGCTTAGGTTCAAGTTGAAGTTCTTTTTGGCATAGGATCCCCAATTCCTAGGTTCTTCGGACAATAGTTGGAAAAGCACCAGGTTTCAAAATTCGTATCGAATGCGACATAACATGATCGGACCAATTGGTGAATGTCAAGCACAAAATTTCCATTACTGGATTGGAAAATGGACATAAATCCTTGATCCAAAGATAGCCTTCATCATCCCTATAATACGAATCTGGTATACGAGCACTTACAGGACCAATCTGAAGATCTATTTTCGAAATTTGAAACGCCCACACAAACAAAACAAATACTATTTCAATTGCTTCAGAAGATAATGAATCCCCTAATCATAAATTGGTCGATCATCAATAAAAATGGTAGTATGAAGTCAACCCAATTCATTTCAGAGAACGAGTCATAAGGAAACGGTGGGAAAAAAAACCACCCCCAGAAGGAAAATCTCATCCGAAGATGGAGCAAGGAGGCATATATTCTGATAATGATGCCATAACAGTGCTTCAAAGTTAAAAGAGAAGGCCCGGCATACAATGGAAAGAGGATTGGTTGCTTCCAGACCTCATGGACCTCTCTACAGAGGACTACTTGTTCATAGTTGAAGATAAGTAGAAGTTCCAGAATATGGAGCCCATTGACATGAAAGCAACACGAGCTTGAAGAGGGACAACCCTATAAATAGGCCACACGAAAATTGTCAAAAGCATGTTATTCTACAACCATTCAATCATACAGTTGAAGCTCATTGTCGCAGCAACAACATTACAAAAAAAAAAAATACAAGAAGGGAAGTTAAGCAGTGTGTAAGTTTTGTTGGAGTCAAAAGCACTTGCATTGACTGTGTGACCCTCCAAAATCAGGAGTTATCAAGAAGCGAGTGTTTTAAGTATCTTCACTCAATTGTTAGCATTTAGCAAGACGAAGAGATTAGGCGGATGTGACGAATGGAGTAAAAGTTGCATAGATCAAGTGGCGGAGTGCTTCAAGAGTATTGTATGACTTTTTTCTTTTCTTTTCTTTATTTTGAGAAAAGACCAATCATGTTTGACTGTAGGATACCCACAAAGTTGAAGAGAAATGACCAACCTTGTTTTATGGTACGGAGTTTTGGGCTGGGCTACTAAGAAAAAACACGCCAATAAGATAGTTTGGTTCAAATGATAGTGTCGAGATAAATGTAAACAAGATTTTGCAAGATACAATTACAAATGAAAACCCCAAAGGAATGACATGGGTAGCACCGAACGAAGATAAGATGAGAAAGAATACATTAAGGTCGTAGATCGATCCATGTAGAACTCAGGACTGATATCGTTACAGTAGACGGTAGCACTACAGGATGGAGTAAACCAAAATCAACTTCAGAGGCAATAGAAAAGACCTAGGTTTCTTAAATATCACCTTACATGATACCCTCAAAGAACTCAATGGAGACAACGGATTTATGTAGCTGGCCCTAATGTATTGGGAGTCTCGGTTGGTTTGGTATGGAAGCTAAGTAGTTATTACTAGAGATAGTAGAGAAAGACGAAAATTCTGTCATTTCTGGAACCTTGATTGGTGGAACACTGCCTAAGTTAAACATGCCTCTAGTTTGGTTTTAGGGTATACTGCGAGTTGAACTTCGGCAGATATAAAACTGAAACAACTGCACAGTTACTGCATCAACGAAAACCCTTCTGATTTCAACATAGTTTTCCAAGCCAGGAAAGTAACACCATTTGAACTAGGAACTTGCTTTTTACAATGTTGTTCCAAGATTACCTTTCACATTATCGTGTCAATTTCTGAACTGATGTAAAGCCTGTCATGGTATTCGATCAATTTTCTATTTTTTGTTATTACTAGGGTGGTTCATTTCCCTAGTATGTTTCAATGGTTGGTTCTATTATCTAACAACTTATGCGGTACTTGAAGGAAGAGGACATACCCAAAATTCAATGCGCTGACAGGTATCCAGAACTTAAGTCCTGGATGAAATAGGACACAAAGATGTATCAATTCGAATGAAATTCAATCACTTTCGAGACCATTGCAAACACCATATAAACATCTATTTACCAGTAAACAATATGGGAAGGGCATCATTTTTGTACTTATTTGGAAGCTCCAAGAGCTTCCCTTGCCACAAATTATTCCATGCAAAAACAACAGCAATTACTGATGGGCCAAGCACAATCTGGTTTAACAAAATCTGCAAAGCATTGCGATGGTAAGTCGGCTTTTAATATGCTTTGTCTGAACAAAACCACTTTTGATAAAGAACAAAAATAAACTAAAAGGAGGTATACCTTGATCAATAAGTTCTCTACAGTTTTCGTGGGCATGCACCGATCAAGATACTGATACCATGCATAAGAACCAGGGCCATAAAGAAGAAACCCATATGAAGCCATCCGAAGGGCTCGTAGATTATCATGATCTGAAAGGAGAGTTCCCCTGTCATCCTAAGGAAGCATATTTCAGAAAATGTTAAACCCAACTGTAGACCCTTGTACTGCAGGGATATAAAATGAAGCCCTAAGCCTCATAAGATGTCAAGAATAGATTCAAATATAAGGAGCAAGAAAAAAACTAATCCGATCTAACGATCTAAACTGTGTGCCCATATACAACTTTAGTATGTATGCAAGGATATATCAAGGTGTAGGCTGCACAACACCATCAAATCGACATATTCATTTGAGTAACACCACCATCAAATCGACATATTCATCAAGGTGTAGTTAAGGTGCATTGCACGCATCAGATATAACTGAATATTGCTCTGGTGCATATGACATTTACATTCAGAGGTTCTGATTTGAGTACAGTATGAACAATGGAATTCAAAGTACCTATCACAAAGGCTCTAGCACAAGCAAACTGAGACTAGACAGTCGTGCATTTGTTAGAACAGAATCACAGGTATTTGGTCTTCGTTGTGGAAGTGAAAGTCTAGCACACGCAAACTGACCTACTTACGAGACGCTTCCTAGAAATCAATTTGAAGAACTTTTACTGAGAATAGCTGTTTGAAACCCAACACAACACAACACAAGCATTGCAATAGCACAACCACGCACGAGTGGCAAAGCACGACCATAGCACGGCACGGCAAAGACACAGCTGGAGTACGACTATATAGATCTACTTCAGCATGAATGAGACTTAACCATTAACTTCGGCCTTGTTTGATAACCCAAATTCAGCACTTAAAACTGAATGAATTAAGTAATAAGTAATTAAGTAGGTTTGATAACCACATTTTACATTACTTAAAAAATTAAGTGGCTCTTAAAATGTAAGCTAAAA